>OX596077.1:99955038-100032538 GCA_951394005.1 Protophormia terraenovae
CCATCTTGATTGTTGTTGGTACTTTTTACATGGTTTATTATGACATACGTTTTCCCCTATAATTGACAGAGATAAAAAATTATCTGCAACTCAAACAAAAATTTGACGTTTGTCTTGATACAAATTTCTCTAACTTCGAGTCTACATTAGACAAATTTTTATCAAGACAAACGTCAAAATCAGTGCGAATCTATACAAGCCTCAGTTAAACAGCTGATTATTATTTTTGGCTGTTACAGCTGTCAAACTGTATATATAAAAACACTAATGAATTCGCCATATTGTTGTTTTTGCACAACTGTTGCCACCTTCCATAAATTCGAGCTTATTTTGATATTTGTCTTGATAAAAATTTGTCTAATGTAGACTCAAAGTAATATAGACTCGACGTTAAAAAATGCTGATTTTTTATATATTCTGACCACTAACGAAAATTTACCACTCCACCATTAACTTTCACAGTTGCATTTAACAGTAGCAATAGTGCTTTGAAAAGATTGAAGCAAACTTAAAAATTGTTGAATTAAATTAAAAAAGAATTAAGAATAAATAAATAAATAAACAAAATAAATAATATTGTGAACATTTTTTCGATTATGAAATTTTAAGAATAATTTATTTATTTGATATTTAAAAAAAAAAATATCATTTATAAATTTTGTTAAATTTTCACCACTAAAGAAAATTCACCACCTCAGCATTATTTACTTGCCCAGTTGCATTGCACAGTAAACAAAGTGGTGCCAAGTTAACATAAATAATTGCAGAGGGTAAAGAAATACTAGAAAAACTAATTTAAAGAATTTTAATTAAAATATGGATTTCTATAAATATTTTAAAGAAATCTCTATATCTAACAAAATATCATTATTTTAATTTTATATTTTAATACTTTTATAAAATATTATATTTTGCATAAAAAACGTTTATCACATTTTCATCAATTCTTTATAGAGTATTTTTCTTAGTCGACCATTGATATTAATTTAAAAATTGTTAATTGTTATTTTTTTATTATATGTATTTTTTGTTCGTTTTTTTAAACTGCTTCCTGGTAGGTAATAAATACTAAACATATAGTATCTTCTACATACCAACAATGTACATACCAAAAGCATATTGTTAATTTGTAGTGTTTTTCTACTACTACTACTTGGTTACTTACTATTATTTTTATATTTATAACCCCCCTTTTTTTGTTTAACTTGATTATTTTACTTTAGCTTTAACTTGTTTTTTGTTAGTGTTCTCAGGGAATGTTACCAAAACAAAAATTATAAGGAGAATTTTTTTAAACAACGTATTTAAAAAAAAACAAAATTTGTTAAGGCTTTCCGCTTTAAGGAATTAATATGTTTAATTTTTGTTTTTAATTTTTTTTTCTTTTTTATATTTGACCTAAGGTTTCCTTCCCTATTTCAAAGATCGACCTATCATCATCCTGCTTTAACTTCATTTGGCCATAATGATGTTTGGCTGATTTTTGGCAAAGTCATTGTAATTAAGCTTATTCTACTACTTTATAAGATCTCGTGTTTATATTTTTTCAAAAAATTAAAGAACCTTATTTAATGTTTATGATTAATTATTATTATATATTTTTTTTGTTGCTGTTTGTGTCTATGGCCTATTGTATTTTAGAGCTATTTTATGTTTTTGTTAAATGTTATAGTTAGAATTTGGTTAAAGAAAGGAGAGGGGGATATTTAATTTAGATTTTATATTTTTTTGAAATAAACATATTTAAAGATGATGATGTCATGTGAGAAGTGAAGTGTACATTTTTCCATATAAAACAAAACAATATAAAATTATAATTATAAACGTGTTTTCTTTACGGCCTATAAGATTTTGTTTCTTGTCAAATATTTTAGGTTCCTGCTGGTTATATGTATAAACTAAAAGAATTAAAATAATAATAATTTAATGTTTGTAATAAAAGTTAAATATAAAGTGAAGTTAAATAATATAACAAACTATTAAAAGGCAATAACAATGTTATAAAACTAAGAAGGGAAAAATGTAAGACAAAATAAAAAGATTTTTAAGATTAAAAATTTGTTTTATTTACTTAAAAAATAATAATATTAATTAATTGTAGACTTGGCAGCACTTTTAATATAATAAATTGTAAACTGTCAACTTGGGATACAGTGGTGAACTTAAGATTACATTAAAACAACATTAAAATATAAAATTAAACAAAAACTTTTTCATATTATGTATATCTTAAAATTCATATAAAAAAATCTAAATTTTCAAGTAAACAAGAATTATTAAATTTCAGCAATTCAGCTTCAATTCGGAATCGAAGATATATAATTAAAAAAAAATTGTTTTTCACCATGAATATAAGAAATTTTCATGTGGTTTCAATTGTGGTTTCAAAGTAGTCTGAAACTACTAGATTCTAGAAATATATATTTTATGTTCACATTTAATATGTCATCGGAGATATATTTAATTTCAAAAAATGGTTATAAACAACAATAATATGGAATTACCAAATGACTTTAAAACTTAAAAAATGATTAATTATATTTTCAACTTCATTTAGTTCATTATTCATTTAACTCATCAGAAAATTTCTCTGAATTATTTTCCATTGTTTACAAACATTTCACAGCAAAAAAAAAAAATAGTATTTTAAAAATAATTTTATCTACAATTTAAACATGTTGTGAGTTTTTTTTTTTTTTTTTTTGTTTAACTTAACAAGGTTAAAGCGATATGCGAAATTCGAAAAAAAAAACTTAACAATCAAAAGGTAGGTCTAGGTCTTATTACTTGTTTGTACTTGCAAAAAATAAATATCAATTCATTGTATCGTTTAAAGTGCGTTTTTTTTTTTTTTTTTGACTTCTGTCTGTTGTTGTTATAGTTGTAGCTGCTGTTTAATTTTATTTTCACTGTTTTTTCTTATTTTTTACATTATTTATTATTATTCATGTCAGTAAGTTTAATGGATTCCCAAATTTATAAATTTTTTTTATTTATTTTGTTTGTTTATGGGTGTGTTGACTGATTTCGTTTTTATTTTAAATTTTGTATAAAAATTATTAAATTATATTTATATTAAGCGTGTTCTTTTTTAAAACAAGTTGGCATTTTTTTATATTATTTATAAGATCTGGCCACGCTTATTGCAAAAAAAAAAAAAAATCGCACACATAATTTGAAGGTTATAAGTGAAATTATGTGGAAAACTTTAAAGCAATTTCCTTATCAAGTTTTATTATAATTATAAAAAATAGAATTTTTTGGCCGAGATATGACATTTTTTTAAATTTAATCTCCAAATATTTATTTACTTATTTATTTATTTATTTATTTATTTATTTACTTTATTTAGAAAAATTATATATAAATTTGTCAGCACTTTTTAAACTTTCAATCTTATACAAATAATGGACTTAACTATAGAATAGTAAACCTTTAGAATTATAAATCATTTAATTTAAATAATAGTAAAAATTAAAAAGATTTAAACAACAAACTTTGTTTATGTTAGAATTTTTTTCTGTTGCCAAAAAAAAAGAAACAACAAAAACATAAATTAAGTTTATAAACAAAACAACATTATTTATGTTTTTTTTTTTTTTTTTTTTTTTATTTTATATTTTTGCTGAAGCATAACAATAAAATAATTATAATGATGATGATCATCATAGTAGAAGTAGTAGAAATATCATTAAAAAAACCATATCTACACGCACTATTTTTATTTAGCTTTTGTTTCTTTTTACAATTATTTGAAGTTAAATTTCATATTATTATTTTATTTTTTTAGTTTCCATAAAACACACGTACATATTTTTTTGTTAACTTTTTCAATGGTCATGTTTAAATCAAATTGTTTTGGTTGGCTTTCGTTTGGTGTTTTTGTGTGTGTAAGTCTACCACCAGGCATGTGTTTTTTTAATGGGGTTTTCTTTTCTGTTTTATATATATTTCTAACTAATTTTAATAATAAAAACATTTTAATTTATTTATTTATTTTTTTTGCCAAAACGTTCATTGATCCTAAACTTAAGTCAAGGTTAAAAAAAGTTTTCAAATTAAAATAACAAAAAAATGGATTAAACAAAAAGTTAAAATTAAAGTAAAAGGTAAAATGTAATAGAACCCGCATGAAAACAAAATTTAATTACTATTAATTTATGTTGGAATATTTATAATTAAATGCTTAAAAACGGCCTCTTTTTGTTTTTAAAAAATAGTATAGAAACCAATTTTTTCTTTTATTTTTGTTGTTTTAAAAAGAAAATTTTAATTTCTTTTCTATTCAATTAATTATAAGGTATAAAACCTTTTTTTTATTATACAATATCTAAGAAAATATTTTATAATATATAAAAAATATATTAATAAGTAAGAAAACTAATTAAACTTTTTAATTTTGTTTATTAAACCAGAAGTAAGTAATTTTAAAACAATTATTGGTTTTTAAATGGAAATTTAAGAAGTAATTATTGTTAATTAGTTCATATAGACTTCAAATGTTTTAATTATTTTTTGAAAATTGTTAGCTAAAAATATTTATTTATTTATTTATTTAGTATTCGAAATAAATAAGTGGCAACATTATTTTTATGGTTTAATGTAAACATCAGTGGTAAAAAAGAAGAGCAAAACATGTAAACAACAATGGCTGCCACTAAACCTCTTTAAGGGTTTTATTAAACTTGGCAGCACTTATTTGAGATAGAATGCATATGCTAGCGGAAATGAAAGTGTGGAGAACTAAATTAAATGTTAAAAACGGAAATAAGCTAAAAATTACTCTCATGATGATTAAAAAAGAGAATAGAAATAAAAGATCTAATGTATTAAGTAAATATGGTTGGTATTTATGAGAATTTAATAAATATGTAAAAGGAAATTAAAAAGCGTCGAGGTGAAATACAAGGTAAGATGAAAATAAATAAATATAATTAATTTTAGGTTGATTCTTTTTTTAATTTTTGTATATTTTTATATGTATTCTTTAAAAAACTTTTTGATTACTTTAATATTTAAATAATAAGTAGGAAATGGTTTTAATATAAACAAATCTAATTTTAATGAATCAAGAAAACAAGAAATCTGCAAATAATGTTTAAAATAATTTTGTCAAAAATTTAAAAAAAAAAAAAAAAAAAAAAACTTTATTTTATTCAACACCCTCAATTTTTAAGTAACTGAAAAAAAAACTACATTCATTACTGGTATCTTTAATATTCAAGGTAGTTTGGCACGTTTTTTTTATATATATATTTTTCATTCATTCAGTTTCGTTGTGATTCTCAGACAGTATTTTGTTTTTCAGTTAAAATTTTGCACGAATATTTATTTATTCATTTATTTTTTTTTATTGTATACAAGTGTGTACTTGAAATTTCGAATTTATTGTCAAAAAATCAACACAAAATGTACTTGAAATATATATATTTTTTTTATTTTTTATAATGAATGCATTATATTTATTGTTATAATGGGCTACAATTTATTTAAGTACAAAAATAAAGGTTTTTTACTTGAATGTTTTTTTTTTTTATTATTCTGTAATTTTTGCCAAGTAATGTTTGGTTATAATTGTTGTTCATAAAAAAACAAATATTAATTTTTGGTAACAATAATTTCAGAAAAATATAATCATAGTTCAATGATAAATGTTTTTAAACAATTAGTTTTTTCTATAGTTTTGCTAAGAAATATTTTAAACAATTTCTTTTTATTAATCACAAATTTGACAAGGTCAGTTTGTGGTTTTTTTTTCTTTTTTTTTTTTTTTTAAAAAAAAGCTATAGGGTAGAATGTTAAATGTGTTTTGCTAAATAAAAAATATTTAAATGATATTTTATTAAATAAAATAAAATAAAAATTTTTGAAAATTTCCATTGTTTAATTTTAAACTTGAGCTATTTGTTATAAAAACAAAATAAAATATTTTATTTTATTATTTTTTTTTCCCTAAAAAACAGAAATGTCTTGCTGTTTCTATACAAATCTTGACATCTGTTTTAGTTTCCACCCTTCAATAAACTCTGTCGAATAATCGATCGGCCTATTTTATGTCTAATAGTTTTTGTTGTTACATTTAATGTTTCTTATTTTAATTTTTTTCTTTAGCCTCAAACACTTCCAAATGTGCACATTAAATTGTCTGAAACATTTGTTTGATTGTATGTAGGTTGGAATTGTTGTGTCCATTTCGTACGCATTTGTGGTAAATAATAAACAGTAAGTGGCAAAAAAAACATAATTTTTAGCGAAAGTTAATGATTTTCAACCCACCCATTGTGTTCAATTATACATTAACACAAAAGTTGACACTTAAATGTATTATTGAAATGCCCTAAAAATACATTCAAATATTGGTGTTACAGTAAGGAGGTAAATGCGTGCTGTTAAATATAAACAAAATGGTTGACCTTTAAGTTTTAAAGGTTTTTCTTCTTCTTGTATTATAGACCAAAAAGAGTAATATAGTTTAAATAAATACGATTTATTAAGTTGTATCAGAAGTCTTTATAAAAAATTATTTAACAAGTTTTTCTAGTTCAATTATAAAAATAAAAATATATGGCAACTTTATGGTTTAGAATAAAAAGTGCTGCCCAGCTTATTATGTATTATAGAAAAAAATAAATAAATGTAAAATAATTTTAATAAGATTTATTAAGTTGTATGAAAAGTCAATAACAAATTATTTAACAATATTTTCTACTGTTTTAATATAAAAAAAAAATGCCTTTAACTCACCACAGCTGAGAAAGTCATAAACAAAATGGCGGTGGAAAAGAAGTGAAAAAAATTTTGTATAACAGGAAATGTTATTAAAATATACTCTTAAGTTTCGAGTGTGACTTTAAATGAGGGAGTGAAAAAAAGTGGTGCCAAATGTAAACACAATTTTCAGAATGAAAGATCCTAATATTAATTAAACTCACCACAAATGAGACTAATAACGGGTAGTCTCCACTAGAGATGAGATGCTGTTAAAACATCATGTTAAAATCATATGCTCAAATTTCAATGTTTTTAATATGGCGTACACGCATTCATGTTAATTTCTTGTTTTCTAATTATTTTGTTGTTGCATTCTACGCACATGCAACAATTTCTTTGTGTGCGTTAGTAAAAAACATTGTGTGTGATGCTTGGTGTTTAAACTTGGTTCTTTTTATATTTGCTTTAACAACCGTGTTTAAACATCGAAAAAATTAACATTAACATAAAGTTGAACGGTCTACATTTATCATTAACATGATGTTAGTGTTAATGTTAAATATTTTATGTTAGGTGAGGACCACGGGTAAAAGAAAATGGCAACAAAAAGTGGTACCAAGTTTTTGTGACTAAATGAGAGATACAAAAATTTTTTTGTAGAGCAGGAAATGAAAATCTAAAGTTAAGAATAAAACAATACTTCACAACAAAAGCACAAATTACATTAGCGCGTAGTAAGCAGCAGTGTGTGCTGACACCATCAGCTGATATTTTAGAATGCACTGTTTGCTATAGAGTTGATTACATTTGGTCAGCAGCAGTTTGCAGTGCTGTTTTATTTAGCCCTGTTTCTAAATTCACTGAGCTGCTTTCAGATTGAGGGCGAGACAAAGAGTGTGAGCAAGGAAATGGGAGATTCAAATACACAAGTATAATAAAGACAGTTGCTAGATGTTAATTGCCGCCTAAATGTAATTATAATGTCAGCAATATGTTATTCTGACAGTTATCAGCTGATAATTTTTCCTGATACTGTTGCTGACTACGCGCTAATGTAATTTGGTCTTTAAATGTTCATTTAACTCACCATAATTGAGAGGGTCATAAACAAAATGGCAACAGAAAGGAAGTGGAGCCAAGTATTTTGTCTAACAGGATATGTTATTAAAATATACTCAAAAGTTTCGAGATTGACTTTAAATGAAGAAGCCACCAAAAAAAAAGTGGTGCCAAATTTTTGAATAGCAAGAAATGTACTAAATTTTCAGAATAAAACTCACCACAAATGTGAATGTAATATAAGAGAATGGCAACAAAACGAAGTGATACCAAGTTCTTAACTTTCCGCAATCTGAATCGAAGAATAAAAACCGATTTTTTCAGATTTTTTAAATTTTAAAAAGAAATTTTTGGAAATTCTTACCTACTAGTTAAAATTTTTTTGGAATCCATTTTTTCCAAAATTTACCAAATTGATATTTTTTATATATTAGAGCATATGAGCCAAAACAAACTTTTCATAAGCTTTCCAAAGGTGTATAATAACATATATTTCCATGTATAGATTAAAATAAAAATTTAAATAGATTATAAAAAAATTTTAAACAAAAATTTTGTTTTGTATTTTTTTTTTTTTCAGCTTTTTGCTTGTTATTACAAATAATGTATAAAGTGCTATATATCATTGGAAAACTTATGGAAATTGATATTTATAATTCATATGTTCAGATAACAATTGGAAGTAAGGAATTGATTTAAGAAATTCTTATAAAAGTTAAACTCAAATTTTAAAATTAATACGAATTCTTTAAAATAAAAATTATTCGATACACATAATTGCTTGGAAATTATATATACGAGACAATAGTATAATATATAATTTCCTCCAAAATTTCTATGTAAAAAATTCACAAAATTTAATTTCTTTGGTAAAAAATTTTAACCTGGTCGAAACATGGTTGTTACATCAAAAACCGTAAAAAGGAATATTTTTATACTTCCCACCAGCTCACTTTATGATAACACCAGTACAAAAATATCAAGAAATGTCATCTTGCAATAACAAAAAAATAAACTTTTATTAGAAATTTAAATAAATTTCAACAATTTCTCTAATTTATTGTTATTGTTAATTTTTTTTTGTAACAGCACGTTTTAGTCCAGTGATTTTTTTATTTTCTTTTCTTTTATCCCTGAACTTGAGTTTAGTTTTTTATACACAAAACGTCATTATTACCATTTTAGTTTTTAACTATATTTTTGTTATTATTTCTGGTGTTTTTCTTGTTTATTTAACGCTCAACACTACAACTAAAATAGTTATAGTAATTTTTTTGTTGTTTTCATTGATTTTTTTTATATTCATAAGAAAAAACACCAAATAACATCATCAAAAGAAGCACAAAAGTTCATGAACTTTATTTAAATTTTTTGCAAATATTTATGAAGGTTAAACTAAATAGTAAATAATATTCGCCACAATAAAGTTATATATTTCTTTTTCAAAAATTATGTAAAATTTTGCGGAAATTAAAAACAAAATAAATTAATTTAAAATAAAAATATATATGCAAAAAATAAAAATATATAAATAAAAGAAATAATATAAATATAATAACCAGTTTTTATTTGATTTTGTTTTAAAATAAATTCATTAATTTAAAATGTAGGTAGAATGTAGATTTTAGTGGTAAAAACTGAAGGTGTGATCAATATTTTAAAAATATATTTATATTAATAGTTTCAAATTAAAAAGAAATAATAAAATAGTTTTAAACTTCTTAGAATATTTTAACTAATTTAACCTTAAAAAAAAATAACTAAATTTATTTTAAATTTATTTTTTTTTTTATTTTGCAATTGAAAAATTTTAAAATGTAATTATTTTCATAAAATTAGAAATCATTTAAAATTTAAGCATGAATATTTTTTAAAAGTTTCTAGCAAATTTTCAAATTTTTTTTTCAAAATTTTTCTAAACATAGTGTCTACATTAGAAAATTTTTATCAAGACAAACGTCGTAATTAACGCGATTTTATGGAAGGTGGCAACAGTTGAACAAAACCAACAATATTGCGATTTCCTTATTATTTTTTTATACCCTTCACCACAGGTGTAAAGGGTATATATAAGTTTGTCATTCCGTTTGTTATTTCTACAATATTCATCTAAGACCCCAAAAAGTATATATATTCTGGATCCTTATTGATAGGGGGGTCGATATAAAGATGTCCGTCTGTCTGTTGAAATCAGTTTTTAGAAAGCCCCAGTTATCGGATATATATGTTTTATACATCAAATTATAGGAAATATTCCTTAGAAAATCTAATAAAAATGAGCAAAATCGGTTGATAAATAACTGAGATACCGGAAAAAAAACCGAAGATACTCCCAAAAAATCTGCAAAAACAACAATGCGGCGAATTCATTAATTTGTTTATATATGAAGTTTGGCACTTCAGCGTTTATTCTACGTCCAGACTAGCCTTTTTCTTGTTCGCACAAGAACAAAACGTCGGCAGAGAAACACGCAAATTTTTTTTCATTTTGTTTTGAGTGGACAGCACATTTGTCGAACAAATCATAATTTTTTGTTTGCCTTCAGTGTCACTTCGATACTTTTACATTCAGCGCCTCTTCTTCCTCATATAAATGACGTTTGATGGCTGACATGGTTGCTCGAACAAGAAAAAGGCTCGTGTAGACCGCAAATTAAGCAAAATTTGGTCTTATATAGAATTTTACAGTTTTAAGCATAGTAAAATTTTAAAACAACAATTGCTTGCACATAATGTCAAAATACTATGAGCAGAAAATGAAGAAGAGTAAATAAACGCGGTAAAAATATAACATATGAATACAAAAACAATTTGACAGTTTCCCGAGGTACGCACATGAAAAAATTGCAAATCAGCAGTGCTTACGAAGTCACTTTCTTATTTCACTGTGATTTTAAGTACTAAAAAAATAATCAGCTGATTATGTGAAGTCACCTGTTTGAATTCGCCTTGGTATTACGACTGGATGTTTTAAAATGCAAAAAGAAATATATATATTTTTATAGCAATTATTAATAAAAACTAGGGATGCCAAACGGGACTGAATTTCGCAAATCCCGGGATACGGGATTTTATAATTTCAAATCCCGGGATTTTTCGGGGTCCCGGTATTTTTCAGGATTTCGGGATATATGGAAAAAAGAAATTTTAAGGTTTGTTCGTTTAAAAAAAATTCCAAGAAACAAGCTTTTACTTGAAAAAGTAAGAAAATGGAAAATAGTAAAAAAAATTTAGTGTCAATAAAAAATAAAATTTGTATTTTTGTTTACTTAAGTATATTAAATGGAAACCTAGAAGCATCTTAAAAATACAGGAATATGTTCTTTTGCAGATAATTTTTCACATATTTTCTTATAAAATTTATTTTATATGTATGATTTTAAGCCTTGTTGAATATCATCAATAGTTAATAACCATCCATATAAACTACAGCTTGATTTGGAAGATGACTTAACGCAATTTGATACCTAGAACTTATATAGTCAAACATTTGTCCATAATTTCATCTAGCTACCATAAAAATGTCCTCCCAGAATAAATAAATCTCCTAAATGTGGTAGAATTCAACACAAATAAAACCGTTTGTAACCTTAAACTACCAAATACATTTTTTTTTAACATTGGACTATTATTAACCATAAGCCTCATACAAGGACCTCCCCTAATAACCAGTTTTTATTTGAACATTTCAGGAGAAAATTATTTTCTCCTGAAATGTTTATTACTTTTACTATTTTTATGTGCACAGAAACGCTTTTTGAGTAAAATACTTGCAAAAATAGTAAAACTGGTAAGAATAGCATACACAGAACAGACCTATAATCTACGTAATCGATTTTTAAAATATTTTTGAAAATTTTCCGTAAATATTTTAATGTTCTGTCTTTCCTTGAGTTAATTTTTGGATTTTATTTATGTCAGTAAATTCCGAGTCAATTCGGGAGTCAATCCCGATTCCCCTAATAAAAATCATACTATTTTTAGAATAAATAGTAGATAATTTAAAATTTTGCCACAAAAATAAATAATATTTTAAGAGCATAAATATTAGTGTGATCGATTATTCGACTTTTTTGAGAAACCGGTTTTCGAATAGTTCGAATAGTTGGTATTTTAAAAAAACCGGTTGCACTTTTTAAAATTCAGAAAAAACCGGTTAACCGGTTTTTTTGCAGAAGTTAATATTTATATCAAAAGACTACATTTTTTTTTAAAAATTAATAATTCTTATAATCAAGTTAAAATTTATTAAATACAAGCGTAAAAGCCTGACAATGTCAGGAAAAAAATAATATAATAATGAAAATATGCACAAACAAATCCGAAAATTAAAAGAAAAAAATATATAATAAATAAAAAACATTTAGACACCTTCCTCTCCCTAATCGAAGTCAATTATTTGAAGCCGTTAGAATTTATTGGGATAATAATGATTAAAGTTTTAAATTCGTAAACCTTTCAAAATAAAAAAATCGTCGTAAATGCGCTCCCTGGCCGAAATACAGAATCAGTTTTTGCTAGGATTTGGAGAGCAAACAATAAGTATAGCAACTCAAAAGTTTTTAATACCAAAACAGACTTTTCGGTCCCTGATAGAAACATCTGGCTCTGTTAGAATTTGTAGAACGAATAGTTTTATAAGTAAACCGATTTTTAGTTTCTTACGTCGTCTGGGAGCTTCAGAAAGCTCTGGAGAGGAAACAATGCTTTAGAAAGATATATATAGATCCACGTATTTTCGCTCCCTGATAGAGATTTCAAAATCTGGCTCCGTTAGGATTTGTAGGACAAATAGGGTTATAAGTAAGCCGAATTTTTTTTACGTCTTCTGAGAGCTTTAGAAAGCTCTGGAAAGAGAAAAAATTCTTAGAAAAAGACACATAAATCCACTTATATCCGCTCCCTGATAAAAATTTCAAAATATGGCTCCATTAGGATATGTTGGACGAAAAGTTTTATAATTAAGCCAAATTTTAATTTTCTACGTCGTTTGGGAGCTTCAGAAAGCTCTGGAAAAGAAAAAATGCTAAGCAAATTATATATCTAGATGACTAGAAGATAATTATGTTTCAAAATTGTTGAAAAAAGTCATCTAAATTTTAGTTAGCATAAACAGAAACCATGGCTTAATATGGAAGCCTGTCTCAATTGAAACGATTCTGCAGGTGAAACTTTTTTAATACAACACCTTTAAAAAATAAAGGAAATATTGGATAAAAAAAATAAATTGGATGTAAAAATATTACAGATATTACAGTAGATTAAAAAATTCATAAAGGATAATTATTAATTATTTATTTGTTTAATATTACAGAATAAATTCCAATTTAGACTTAAACTATATTTTTAAAACATAAGAAATCAGTCTTTATGAATATTTAAAAAATTATTCCTAAATTTCGACTCAAATATCACTATTCAGTACATGTTTTCTGAAATAAAATGCTATTTTTAAAACCGGTTTTTTGTGTTTAAAAAAAACCGGTCTATTCGACATTCGAAAAATGAACATTTTGAAAAAACCGACAGCACATTGACTAAAAAAACCGGTTGGAAAACCGCGTCGATCACCCTAATAAATATTAACTCTAAAGTTTTACTTAAGTTTGTGAAATATATAAATTTATTTAAATAATTATTATTTGTTATTTAATTTAATAAATCTTAAAAATTTTTATTTAATAAGCAACACGTGATACAAATAAAAAAATCATTAAATCTAACATTTGTTTTATTTTTATAATAAAAACAATATTGAAAGCCCAAACTATAAAAACAATAAATAAATATCAAATATTGTTGTTTTTTTTTCTTTTAAAAATAATTTTATAAATCAATAGAATAAACCCTCATATTTTGTTTGTTTTCTTAAGTTAAAAATCCATTATGAAAAAGCAATTAATATCATAAATTTTATTTTAAGCTTTTTTTACAATTATTCATCTAATTTTTTCTTAAGCTAAATTCTTAAACATTTTCTTTCTGACATTTAATTGAAAATTATTGACTAATGTTCTATATGGCTCGCTCTTCGGTCTCTATCTCTCTCTCTTTGAATATGTATATTGATTGCACAATGACCCCAATTTTTATTTTATTTCAGTTGTTGTTGTTTTTATTATTGTTGGTGGCGTACATACGTTGTTTTCGGCACGAGTTTTATTGTGCATGTATTAAAGTCCCCTAAACTCTTCCTAAAACCCCTTCTTCAACCCCTTGCTCTTGATTATGATATATTAAATGAAAAACAATAACAAAAAATAAACCAAAATATACCAAAAAAATATATGTATGTAATAAACACACATGCAAAACATGGTTTTGTTGTTGGTATTTTTTTCTTTCTATAAACTTGTCTATTTTATTATAAATGTCTAGTTCTAGACCACAGAGATCATGGTGAGAGAAGAGAAAATAGTTTAACTGTATTTTTGTATGTAAAAATGTTCATACATACTTATGTGCATATGTATGTGTTATACAAAATGTAGGTGAATTTTATTAAAAATTTATTTAAGTTTGTTTGTGTGTATATGTGATGTATAACATTTTGAAGTACTCATACATTTTTTGACCTAAAAACGAAATAATAAACTAAAATGTTGCAATACAATTTGTATATAAAACAAAAAAATTAACTTAAATAAAAATAAAAAATAAAACACCCACTACTTATTCAATATAAACAAAATAAAAAAAAAGAAACAACAAATTGAAATATCTAACATATTTTTTTTTCTTTCTATTAAATATAGAACAAATTATGACGTTTGTTTTTAGAATAACAACAACACATTTGATAACAAACTTATATAGAGTAGAAAAATTTGGGTCTTTTCCATTAAAACAAGGTGCATTTTTATATTATTGTTTAAATGTTATCAGTAGAATTATTTGGTTTTTGATGTGTTTATTTAAAAAAAGAAAGAAAAACTAAACAAAATAATACAATCTTTAATATGAAATGTTAAATTTAATATAGGCACGTTTTTAATTTTAAGTATTTTTATCTAAGAAAAATATTTAGATAGTAGTTTTCTTAAAATAGTTTTTCCTTTTTGGAAATAAGAAATGTTTAAATATTTATTTATTCGATTTTTTTAATATTAATTTAAAATTTGTTTATAGATATAATTGAATAAATTATATTATAATAACTCAGAAAAAAAAATGTATATAACTAGTTTCAGAAAGTCTGAAAATTTACAGTACTCGTTTTTGTTCTAAATTGTCACCATATATAAAGTAAAAGATATAATAAATCTTTGGATAGTTTCAGAAAATTCAAGTATTTTGATACCAATTTAAGGATTGTTTCGATTGTGAATTCAATTAATTTTCTAAATAGACAGAATTTCAAAAAACGAGTAAAAAAAACCGTTTCAGTATAATTATAAGAGAATAAATTTACTTACATTTCAACGTAAAGTATAAAGAAAAGTAATGTACAAAAAAGTTGTAAAGAAGGACCCAAGACGAATACAAACAGTTGACCTCACTTCTTCATATGATAATTTTTTTTTAGTACTTAGAACTGTCAAACTCCATATAAGCATAATTTTTGCTTACCCGTTAAATTGTTAACTCCATCTATAAAAAATTAATGAATTCGCCGTACTGTTGTTTTTGTAAAACCATTGTCAACTATTACAAAGTGGGCTACAGAGTGGCAAAGTTGACAACCCTGTAAATTGTTTTTTACCAAGACTTTATTAAATTTTTTGTTTTTGATAAGAATTTCAGACTGGACATAAGCCAGAAATAATAGTGTTAAAAATTATATTTCTCTCCTAAAACCAGTTAATTTTCATTAAAAACAATACATCTCTGTATTATTTAATCTAAAAGTACAAATAAATAATTATTTATATAGTATTATCGTAGGGTCTACACGACATTTTTCCATCATAACAAATGTCAAATTATTATTATGATAAACATTTATCACATGTGGACCATATTTATTTATATTTTTGCAGCGTTATGATATAATTGTTAGAGCTCAAGCGAATATAAATTTGTTTTGCTATCAAACTCCATTTTGTTGTTGTATTTGGTTGACGTTTATTTTATTTTTTTTTTTAAGAAAAAGCGCAATTCTTCGTGTAAATCCCAATAAAATAATTATTTGGAGCAAAAATAACACAAAATAAAATGAAATTTAAAAAATAAAACAAATATTACCATTAAATTTTGACAACATTCATCGACGAAAAGTAAAAAAAGTGATTTATTATGATAAAATTTGATCTACATATGTGTTCCCATATATGCTAATATAAACAAAAAAAAAAAAAAAAATAATAATAATAAAAAATTGCAGTAGATCTGCCGACGTTTTGTTACTTATTATGATAGAAAAATCTCTCGTGTAGACCCTACGTAAGGAATTTTATTCTAATTCTACATCTCCATGAAGAAATTTTTATTTAATGACATAAGAAATAACTTCGGAAAAAGAACGGAAATAAACTTTTTTCTAAGTTTATGTTAAGGGGTGGAGAAAACGTACATGAGGAATTTAAATTTAAAATTGTATTTTTTTTAACGCAAATGTGTATTTTTTCCTCGTTTTTAACGAGAATTTTTTAAAACAAAATTAATTAATTTTTTTTTTTTTGTTTAAAAAAGTAAATTTTATAAAAAAATAGCAATCAATTTGACAGCCTATGTTAAGCGTTATTGCTCAACTTTGTGTTTAAACATTTATTGCAAAATAGATTGTGCAATAGATTTCTTATTGGTCCATACGAAACATTTTCAAGAGCTAGATAGAATTAAACAATTGCGTACACAAAAATGTCTACGTGTAGACTATGAGTAAAGCAAAGTTCAAATTAGACGAATGTTTCACACGAATTATTTGATCGTGTTTACCGGCAATATTTGCAACTAAATATAGAGTTGATTTTTTGTTAACACTACGCGTAAATATCAAGCATCGTAAAAAAGGAAAAATATTTTAAGTCTGTTCAGATTAGATGCAAATTATTTAAAAAAATCTTATTTTTTATTTTTCTTTTATGGATTTACACAAATTTTCAAAGAGAATTTCACAATATGTGGAAGGCAAAGGGAATTTTGGTAGCTTTTTTATTTAATATATGAAAATACTATTTATATTAGACAAATATTTACAAAATTTCCAATAAAACAAATATATTTGGATAATAAATGAAAAATGCTCTAACTATTATTAAATGCAAATTAATAATGTACATTAATAAAACTTACTTGAAACATAAATATAAAATAACAACCCTGTTTTCACAAAACAACACTGTTTCTCTGCACGCCACTTTCAGCTGTATAACGTGGTGTTTATATCAGAAAAATGTTTATCAAGACAAATGTTAAAATTAGTGCGAATTTATACAAGGTAACCTTAGTTAAACATCAGATTATTATTTTTGATTGTTACAGCTGTCAAAAGCATACATAAAAAACATGAATTCGCCTCATTGTTGTTTTTGTGCAACTTTTTCCACCTACCATAAATTCGCGTTAATTTTGACGTTTATTTTAATAAAAATTGTCTAATATAGACACCACGTAATCAAATCATAACAAGCACTATTATAGTTTTAATAATAAAATATTAATATATAAAAAGTTTTATTTACAAAACTGTGTTTTAATAGATAAAATATAAAATGCTAATTTCCTTTTTGTCTAAAGACCTTAAAACACTCTGAAGCATTAGCTGTTGTTTGCTTCAAAAAAAAAAAAAAAAAAAAAAAAAAAAAAATCAAACAAAAATTCGTCCAAAATAATAGCAAATATTATACATGTTGTGTTCACACTTGCCACATTTTTTACTTAACGTCGAGTCTACATTAGACAAATTTTTAGCAAGACAAACTTTAAATTGTTATCAGGATAAAAATTTGTCTAATGTAGTCTGAATTTGTTAGTATTATTGCAACGTTAAAACAAAATTATCAGCGTTCGAGCTCTGACAACTTTGTCTTGACGTTGCTTGGTAAAAAAAACGCCATCTTGATTGTTGTTAGTACTTTTTACATGGTTTATTTTGACATACATTTTTCCTTATAATTGACAGAGATAAAAAGTTATCTGTAATTTAAATAAAAATTTGACATTTGTCTTGATACAAATTTCTCATGTATAGACTCAACGTAAGGAAAATATTTTTGTTTGTCCAAAATCAGCTGCTACCTTGCTTGGTTTGTAAAAACATTTGGTGTTTACATTAGGCAAAAATCGTCAAATATTAGCTTAATGTGAACTTCGCTTAAGATTAATTTGAAATTAAACTTTAAATAATATAATTTTATTCTGTTTCTAAACAATTTTGAAGGTATGAACACCATATTTATATTGCATTATTTAAGAGCATAATAATTTCAATTTAATAATAACAAAAACCAACAACAATTCCCTATCTAATTCTATTTTTTTTTCTCAACTAAATACAAACTTTATTCTCTCATTTGAACTAATTCTAATATAATTATACAATAAAAAAAATCTCTTCTTATCACTCTCTTTTTTCTGTGTTCCCATATTAGAGATATCAATATGTCCTACATTTTGTTGTTTTTTATAAATACATATTAAGCAGCAATAACAACAATACACTATCTCGAAAAAATAAATAAATAAAGAATTAGAGCTCACCACTTAGAAACATGGCTGCAGGGGCGATTAGTATATATTTTGATTTTTTTTATATAAATAGATTAACAAAATACCAAAAATAACTGTAAAATGTTTGTTTATATTTATTAATGATGATCTCTGATCAATGACACCAACACAACAAAGTCAAAAGCAAAAGAAAGAGAGATAAGGTGTGGGTGGCCAAAATGGTAGAAAAGGTATTAAATTTGAATTTTTAAAACAGTTAGAAAAAAGATATTAAAATAATTACCAGCTGTGAAGGCTGAATTTTAAAATATATTAAAAACAACATAAAAAAACTCAAAATATTTACTTAAATAAGTAAAACGATCTTATAAAACCTTTTTTTTTTCTTTTGATTATTGATTTATTATATCTTTATGGAAGATTTTACTGACATTTAAGAAATTTAATAAATTGCTTTTTTTAGATTATTTAGATTAAAAAATTTAGATAAAAATCCGGAAATAATTTATTGTCTTTCTTTAAAGCAAACCCTGACATTCATTAATATATAGAGCTCTTAAAAGTTTAACCTATTTAAATATGTATGTATATTACCATTTTCTATATAAAACAATGGAAAAAGTTTTTAAACCTATAAAATGTAATTAACTAAAACCCCCCAATAAAAAAATCTAGGTCTAGGGCAACTTATTTTCAACTACTATTTATTTAAATAACTTTCATTCGAAATGAATCATATAAAGCGAAAGTGTTTAATAGCATAATAAAAAAACAAAACAAATTATTAATTACTTAAACAATTATTTGCTTACCCAGCCGCAATAATTATAATTATAAACTATAATTGTAATCATTTTGAGTTTATTTTAAATCCCAAAAAAACGTACCTGAAAATAGATAAAAATAGAGAAAAAATTATTAGTTATTAAATTTATAACAATGTTATACAAATTATATTTTTTAATATTATATTGAAATACAAAAGGAAAAAAACTTGATATTTTTTAAATAAAAATAAAAAAAAAGTCAACTTTTAACACGTAAACAAAAAGCAACTGACAAGAGTATTTAACAACATTGTTGTATACGAGTTCTTGATATTTTTATTCCATTATTTACTTTTAGATTAAGAAAATCGACCGACCAACCGTCTTTTATTTTTTTTTTCTTCTTATAAGATTATATTTTCTAAAGTATTGGTAAAATAAAGCTGCCAGATGTTTTTTTAAAGGATATTAAACAGTTTCTTATTCAAGAATTATATATATATATTTTAGATGGTAAAAAAATAAATTATATTTCAAATTTTAGAAAAAATAAAATTTTATTTAATAAATTTGATTTTCAGTTAAAGCACAAAATATATTATGAATATTTTATATGTTAAATAAAGTAATTAGTTTTAGTTATAATTTTAAATTCCAACTAAAATCTGGCATCTTTAGCCATACACTCGCACATGCATTTAACTGCACTTGTCTGTGTTGAATATTTCAAGATGGTGAGAGAGAGGTAAATAAAGTGCGAGAGTATAATGATTTTAACAGTTATCAATAAAAGGTAGTAAACATTTAAATAAAAATAAATTAAAAAAATTCAACTAAATATCAGAAAATTATAAAAAAATAAATAAATAATGATTGCTTTATAAAAAATAAATTATTTAAATTCATAGAAAATAATTAAAATTTATTAATAAAAATAATTTTATTTAAAATTTATATAAAAATGCCGTTTCTATTTTATTTTAATTAAATTCGCATTTATTTCTAAAAACTCAAAATGCTCCTCCAGCAAACAATACAGCGGCATTAAATTGCACAATTTAAACTCACCAAACATTTCTTTCTATAAATTAATGATAGAAAGCACCATGGCGAAATGAAACAGGTGACAGCAGCTCTACAAAAACAACAATACGGCAAATTCTTTTTTTATACATGGAGTTTGAACTACAGCGGGTTTGACAATTCTAAGTACTAAACAAGAGCGAATGTTATATTCGGCTCGGCCGAATCTATATACCCACCATCAACTTTCTCAAATTTTATGTTAGAGGGCGGTAAAGTGAGCGGACCACGCACATTTTTTGTTTCCAAGTTTATATCGACCCTCGAACTATCTGTACAAAATTTCGTTATCGTACATGTACATGCATGCGTTTAAGAAATATCAGCAGAAAAGTATGAAATGAAGCTACAATGGACACCCTGGGTTTCTATTATTTTGCCCATAACTTTTTTGTTTATTAACCGAATTTGGTCATTTTCAATACCAAAAAAACCTTATATAAGATAAATATTATTTATTTTATTTATTTATTTATTTAAATTCAAATAAAGTTCTTAATGGTAAACATTCTTAAAGGCACTAAACAATTGTTTTTTTTTTTTTTTTTTTTTTTTTTTTTTAAGAAAAACTGAAATTCAAACATTTGAAACGTGTAAAGGGGATTTCTAAATTGGTTCAATTCAGAAAAGAATTTAATGATTATTGTCCTCAAACGGTGGTAATTAACTCTAACGTATGTTGTCTATATTCGTAAATATTGTATCAAGACAACGTCAAAATAAGTGCGAATTTATAAAAGGTAACCTCAGTTAAACGGCTGTTTATTATTTTTGGTTGTTACAACTGTCAAAATGCATATATAAAAAACATAAATTAATTCGCCTTAAAATTCTTTTTGTGCTACTAATGCCAACTTCTATAAATTCATGTTAATTTTGCCGTTTGTCTTGATAAAAAATTGTCTAATATAGACAATAGTAAGCATAAACCACATATTAGTGGAAGGCGAATGTACGCAGCACGCTGCGTCTGGTGGCAGAGTTATTACCAGCTTAAAACAATAATCATGTAAACCATCATTTGAGAGGCGGCCCCGAGTCAAAATTGAATTAGTTTCCAATTTATTTTTTAGGGACTTTAGAAAACAAGATTGCCCATAGACGCGAGCCGCGTATATTGGTCTTCCACCATAAGTGCTGAAACACAAGCTTGCGGATAATTTTTTAATGTATAGATTTGACAACTAAAACAGAACAGCGAAATCCGATCTCAAATTACAATCTATTTTTAAAACGGCTTCTCAAAAACTCTCATTTTGTTACTCTCTCCCTTCGTTGGTGTTGCCATTGTTACAAAAAAATTACATATTTATGTTCATATTAAATGTACATATATACATAAGATGCTTTGTTGTTGTAATGTGCAAAGAATAAAAATAAGAGTCCAAACACAACCAAACGGATTTCAACGTTGTTTTCCGCTCTAAGAGAGAAATGCAAATTAAATGAAGACGGAATTCAGCAGCGGATTTCATATATATTTTGTTTTTGTTTCTTTATATTTTTTGTGTTTGGCAACAACAAAACTACATATATAAAAAAATATTTATCTTTCTCTCTTAAATTCCATACATAAAAAATAAAAGGCAAATCTATCTATCTCTTTCTTTCTTATATAAATTTAATGTAAACTTATGTGATTCATTTTGCAACAACGGCAACACTGACAGAGAGGGAGAGTGAGAAAATGAGAGCTTTTGAGAATCCGTTGTGAAATTAAAATAGATTTTAATTTCCAACGGATTCCGCTGTGTTGTTTTAGTTGTCAAATCTTCATATATAAAAAAATAATAAGCTAGGTTGTGTTTGGGCTCTAAACAAAAACAAAGTGCATGTAAAAATTCATCTTCGCCTCCGCCTCCATTTAATTTAAACTTCCTTCTGACAACGGAAGCCACCGCCAGCTTGTGTTTCAGCACTTAAACTATCAAAATGGTTGACACCAGTGTTGTCAATTCAGCGATTTTTTCCATCTAGCTATAAAAAGTTGGCTAGATTTGATCTAGCCAGAAGATTTAGCCATTTTATTTTTGCTTTAGCCAGTTTTTGTTATATTTTATTTTTTTGTCTTTAATAATTTTTTAAACGTAACTTTTTTAGTTTTTACTTCTACTTTATTAATAAAATTTATACATTAAAATTCAACTATGAGCGTTCTTTATTCTTATTAGTTTACCAAAGATTACAACTATGATATATTAACGGTACTTATAATGCTAATAAAGAAAGGCGCTATGTGACTTTAAAAAGAACAAGTGTGTAGTTTGTTTCAAGTAAATAAGCGGCGTGTTTTTAAAGTCTAATAATTTAATCAAACGCTAAAAATATGTCTCCATAGTACCGGCAAAAGTTCAGGCCTGAATATAAAGATGTGAATATTAGAAGCCTATGGAATAATATAATATTTAAAACAAATTGGAACAAATGGTTCCAGCGTAAACTTGAACCGAATGGAGAGGACTGGGTTGATATACCATTTTTATAAACGTCATATTTTATGTTTATAATTCATAAATGCTGTGTTAATTCATAAATGCTGTGTTACCACTTTATGTGTAATTACACATATCGTGTGTAATATTTGCTCTGATGTGTAGCCCATGTGTCTTTGAATGTATGTGTAATCGATGTGTAATTTTAAATTACTTGTTATATTTTCAAATATTTACTTTAAATTAGGATTTTTTCAAATATTAAAAATTAAGTATAAATAGTTATTAAAACTTTTAGTAAATCCTATTTAAATCATATTTTAACCCTGCAAAAATAACATTTGTGGGAATTTAATGCATTTTATTTTCGACCTTTTAGTTCTAAAAAAATACATTAAGTGACATTTAGGGCAAATTTTGTTATAAAATTTTGTTACGAAATTTTTAAATTATTTTTGAATGAATTTTTTTTTTTTTTTTAAATTTTCGTAGAAATTAATAAGCACAAAGTAGCAAATGTACCCCTTTAGAAATAAATATTGGTCACTTCATATATGATTTCCAAAATATTATATCTGAATGTTTAAATATACATCAAGCATTTAAAAATTAATAATCAACAATATTCTGAATGGTGATATTTTAATTCAAGTAAACTGAAGTTGGTTTTTAAATGGAAATATTTTTGTCAATGTTCCCGTTCTTATATCATATAAGAAACTTTGTTTAAGAACAAATAATTTTTTTGAATTTAGATCAATCCTTTTTTTTTCTGTGATTTAAAAAATAATGACATGTGTAATTTTTCCTCCGACGTGTAATTTAGAGTGTAGCAATGTGGAATTTAAAGAATGTTCGATGGCAACACTGTTTTAATAACAAAGTGCATTTGTCAACAATTGTGGCATATACAGTGGCTCCATCGCATAATCGGACAAGTGTTTGTATTTACGTTCTCTGAACTAAAACAAATCGTAATATTTTTTTTTTTTGTTTTTATTTGCACTCTACACTCTAATCTTTCCAAATACAAAAAAAAAAAAAAAAAAATAATAACAACATGTACTCAACGCATAATCGGACAAAGTAAAACATCAATAATAAAAATACCGTTAGTTTTCAAATATGCACTTCAAAGCTTAGTTTTTTTTTTTGTCACATTTAGTCATAACATGCATTTATTGGCAGACATTTCTAGTTCTAACAATAAGTAAAAATCTATTAGAAATGGCCCCGAAGGGAAAGCAATCTACTGTTGAAATAAGACAATTAATAGTGAAATTGAATCTTGAGGGTAAAACAGTGAGAGAAATTGCTAAATTAGTTGGAAGAAGCAAGTCCACTGTCCACGATGTTATAAAGAGATGATGAGTTTAGGTTAGCTAATAAAAGTAGAGAAGGTCAAGGTAGAATATTAACTGATCGTGAAGAGCGTGAAGAGCGATGGAAATCAAACAAGATCCTTTTAAAACTGCAAAAGAACTAAAAATATCTTTAAAAAACAGCAGTAGAAAAGATGTTTGCTTAAATACTATTCGTAATACAGTTAGGGACAAAACTATTTGTACACCTCATATATTTCGTATACCTTCAATAGTTTATAAAGAATTTAAAATTGTCGTATGCAGTATTATTTTTAATATATTTTTATTTAATTAAGTTATAAAAACAAAATTAATATCCAACATATTATTTAAAAAAATACAAAATAATGAAAATTCATTGGGACAAAAGTATTTGTACATATAATCTACACCTACTTATAATACTTATATTGGAAAAATTTAATATTTTGTGGGTCCTCTTTTTGCATCTATCACGGCCTGTAATCTTCTGGGCATCGATCGGACAAAATTTCTCGTTTCATCTGGAGATATTTCCTTCCAGGCTTCCTCCAAAGCAGTTTTAAGTTCATCCCTGCTTCGGACGTGCTTTGTAGCGACTTTACTTTATTTATTTATTTATTTTATTTTATGTCTATGGAGTTGTATCCTTACAGACATTTTATAATAACGTATAAAAATTTACAATTAAATATAAGTATAAAAAACCAAAGTTTCAAAATATCCCAACAGTGCTCGATGGGTTTTAAGTCAGGTGATTGGGGAGGAGAATTAAGTTGTCTTGTTGCATGGTAAAGCAACCACTGCTTCACTGAACGCGCTGTATGTTTTGGGTCATTGTCCTGTTGGAATATCCAACTTTGGCCAAGACCCAAACCATCTACGGAATCCTTCAAATTGTCTTCCAATATACGTTTATATTGATGCTGGTCCATTACACCATCTATAAATACCATTCGCCCTACCCCACTGGCTGCTATTGCCCCCCATACCATAACACTTCCCCCACCATGTTTCACTGTTGGGGTCAAATTGTTAACATCTAACGCTGTATTATTTTTGCGCCACACTTTTCCCCTGCTACCATTTCCGAAAAGATTGACTTTGGTTTCATCAGTAAACAAAACCCTATTCCAAAATTCTTCGTCCTTATCAATGTATCGTTTGGCAAACTCTAAATGCTGTTTTTTTTTTACTAATCAGCGGTTTCTTGCGGGGAATTCTACTTGCATATCCCGCAGAATGTAAGATCCTCCCTACTGTTTTTGGATGAACAATTGTTCCGATAGTATTTGCGATTTGTTCCGCTAATTTTGCCCGAGTTACTCTTGGATTTCTTGCCACTTCTTTTATCACCAAGTTCGCTTCCCGTCTGGAAACCTTTTTTGGCCGTCCAGTTCTTGGCACATTTTCAACAGCTCCGCTGTTTTTATACTTGTTTACAATGTATTGTACTGTGAAATGTTGCAAATTTACTAAATTACTTATATTCCGGAGAGATTTTCCTTTTTTATGTTCATCAATAATTAAATTTTTAATATCCAAACTCAACTCTTTTCGCTTTCCCATTTTTGATGTGCTTATTATTCAAAACGTTAAAACCAACTTCTTATTTTGTAAAATAAAACTCGATTAACGAAGAAAATATAACGGTATTTAAAAAAAATCATCATACAAGAGTCCAACGTACAAATAATTGTACAAGGTACTGATGTACAAATACTTTTGTCCCAAAGATTTTTACTTAAATTGTACTTTTTTTTAACAATGTGTTATATATTAATTTATTTTTTATCAAATAATTCAATAAAAATGGACCTGAATTAAAACTACATATAATAATTTTTTATTCTTTATAAATTATTGAAGATATACGAAATGCATGGGGTGTACAAATAGTTTTGTCCCTAACTGTACATTGCACAAATATAACTACCATGGTAGAGTTGCCAGAAAAAAGCCATTTATTAGCCCTAAGAATAAAAACAAGAGAATAAAATTTGCTAAAGAGTATTTGCTTAAAACAGAAGATTTTTGGAATAAGGTAATTTGGTGTAAAGATATCTTAAAATACATTTTTGCTGATAGTTTTTATTCGTTACAAGGTTCTGTTCACTGACGAGAGCAAATTCAATTTGCATGGTTCAGATGGCAAGATGTTTGTGTGGCGTAAACCAAATGCAGAGTTTAATCCTCAAAATACAAAAGCTACTGTTAAGCATGGAGGAGGCTCTGTTATGGTTTGGGGCTGCATGTCGAGTGCTGGGGTGGGCAATTTGCATTTTATTGATGGTAAAATGGACAAATTTGCCTACCTCAACATTTTGAAGGAAAATGTAAGACAAAGTGCCGAGAAATTTGGCATGGCGAATGATTTTGCTTTTTACCAGGACAATGATCCCAAGCACACTTCGGGTGTGGCAAAGCTTTGGTTAATCCATAATTGCGCCAAACTTATAGAAACCCCGGCACAGAGCCCAGATCTCAACGTAATTGAACATCTTTGGGAAGAATTAGCTAGAAGAGTATACCAACAACAATTTAACAATTTAAATCAGCTTAAGGCGGCTTTACTGGAAGCGTGGAACTCCATAGAATCTGAGGTATGCCAGAATTTGGTAAAATCAATTCCAAAACGTTTACAGGCCGTTCTTGAGAACAAATAATATGCCACAAAGTATTAATTGTTCTCTTTCGTCATTTTGAACAATGGTGCTCTTCTTTGCGTTGAGCGCAAAAAAATGAGTTAATTTTCATTTTCTTTATAAAATTACCGTTATCATGAAAAATGTTGTTATTTTTTTTTATTAATCTGAAAGACTGTAATGTAGAGTGTAAATAAAAGCAAAAAAAAAAAAACATAAAGCATGTTAACGAAAAATTTTTTACATTTTCAATTGCATATACTTAGCCACAGTATATAGTATTGGAAAAATCTAAAAAGTTTGTGATTCTGTAAGGTCTTCAGAATATATATAAATTTACATTTTGAGTTTCGAGATATCAGTCAACAAAATATCTTAAAAATTGCAAAACATAAAAAAAAAATTTTGGACAAATTTCTTTAAAAAATGTGTAAACGAAAATTTTTTTACATTTTAAAACGAAAATATTTCAGTCGCTGTTTGCAATATAATATAGATCGGGTACTTTCCTGAATCTGCGAAGTCCGAAGATTTTAAGTATGTAATACTTTTTTATAAAATCCAAACTGTTAATTCATAATCATAAAAATTGGAAAGTAATACAAAATAAAATTTATTAAAATTTTTTTGAACACTGCATAAACCAATTTTGTCATAAAAAATCCTAGTTTAACAATGGTAATTTCGGTAAATGATACATCAAAGGAAAGACAATGTAATAATCTATAAATTAAAATACTAAATAATGTGTTGATTAACACTCTTGCTAGATTTGGCATTGAAAAGTGAATCGGGAAAAAAGTTATGATAAAATACTGTAAAACACACAGGGTATGGGTGTCATAAAAAATTAATAAAGATCAAACCCAGTTAAAAAATTTTACATCCAAGATTGAAAATTTTTCAAAAAAACATGTAAAATGTAAGAAAATTGTTGCTATTTATTATATGTTTAAAAAAATGGTGTGAAAAACGAGTCCAAAAATTTTTTTCTGAATTTTTTAAATTTTTGTATTTATTCTGTGACTGATAATTTTAAACAAAAGAAATAAGCATATATGTATTCTTTGGAGTCCCTAGTTTTATAAAAGTACAACATTCTTGAGATACCCTTTATAGATACTTAAATATTTACATTTGAAAATGTAAAATTTTTTTCGTTTACATGCTTTATATTTAATATTTTCTTTTTAAGTTTTAAGTATATACATACCAGACTAATGCTTGTCCGATTATGTGATGGAGTCACTGTAAATTGCTGCTAAATATTTATTGAATATTTGTTTTTAATAAAAACTTAAATCTATTTTTGTTATTTATAGAAAATACAATTCTAAATATAAATAACAATTTCATTGTAAAACCCTTTTTAATATTTGTAAACAAACCTAAATGTACGCTTACTTGCGGTATTAACTGTTTCCTTTAACAAACCAAGAAAAAAAACGGGGAGAAGAAAAACCGTTTTAATATTTCAAAAGACCTTAAAGAGGATTTCATAAGAAACGTGGAAGTATAAAACGTGAGGTAAAAACACTTCCTTTGCGTTTTTAATTCATATTTCTTTTTGTTGTTTTTCTTTTTTTATTTTCCTTTCTTTGCCTCAGCTATATACATACATATATACAAAATAAACAATTTGCAAAAATATATAGAGGTATGAATGATATTTTTCCTATTCTTCCTCTCTCCTGCTACACCCACCCAACATTTTGTCTTACATTTCTAGTATATGAATATTGCTAAATGTTTTCTAGTGGGTAAGTAGTTCTCCTCTACCTCCTCTCTTAGTCTTAATGCATTAAATTGCACTGAGAATTGTTGGAGTATTATTATTCTTCTTCTTTTCAATATAAAATAGAAAAAAAAAAAACTATGTTCGTCATACATATACATATATAGTACATATTTAAAGTAATATTTGTAGTATTATAAATATTAAACAAACATTCTTGTTTGTATATAAATAAATGTAAATATATAAATATGTTTGTATGTATATAAATACCTTTATAAAGAATTATTATATATACAAGAGAATAGCAAAACAAAAAATAAACATTTTAAAATATAAAATAAAACTGCACTATTAGCACACGTTTTATAGGTTAATGACACAAAACCAAATGAAATAATACACAATAATAATAAGAAAATATACATACATATACATACATATGCATATAATTTTAATGTGAAAAGGCCACAACAAAAAAATATTTTAGATTTACAGTTGATATGTATGTATACTTATACCTACAATTTACAAATTACATACAAATATAGTATATTCATGTAAATATTCGTATAACAAATTATTGTTAAAATTTTTAAAATGTAATACAAGAGCATTTTAGTTCAAGTGCACGTGTATAGAGTATTAATATATTTTTTTTATTTTATTGTTGTTGTAATTGTAAATGTAAAATTAAACCTAACAAATACATATTATGAAAAATTCGTTTTTAATCAAATTATATCGACTTATAATTTACATGGGAAAATTTTGGAATTACTAGGTACACATGTATGTTTGTAAAAAATGTTCTGTTATTTTTTATAATAAAATACAAGTAATCAATCCTCCTATAAACATTTTTTTTTAATAAAAAAATGTTTGGGCTAATCTGGCAAATAGCTTATAACTCCTCTTTTCATGAAGGAATTTTGCTAAATAGTAATACCAAGTATTTCGAGATTACAAGTTACATATAGATCTAAAAAGAAATGTAAATTTTCAATTAGGGGCTTGAAAAATCTCATTTCAACATACAGACTTCTTAATTTTATTTTTAAATATAAGAATGAATTTCATATAGAATGAAAAACTTATACATACCCTTTATATTTATACAGGGTATAATAAATAAAAGAATTTGTTCAAGTTTAAATAAAAAAAAAAAATAAACAGAAGCAACCTAAAACCTTGTAATAATAAACACATTGTAAATAAATGTAATAAATATTGGTGTTTTAGGCACGAAACTTTAAAGTAAATTATAAAAAATAAACAAAATTTTGTAAATTTAATTAAAAACTTTAATTCATAAATTAAAAGTTTTGCAAAATTTAAAAAAAAAAAAAAATATATTATAAATATAAATTACTAAATTAAATCGTTTATAAAATAGTTAATATTAAATAAATAATTAAAAAAATAACAACTATTTTAAAGGAAGTGCAAGGGAAAAGAGAATGTCGCCACTTATTCCACGTAATGTAAAGAATGATGCAAATCTGAAATAACCTTTTATGAAGCGCAATTAATCAATTTATCTCAAAGTAAACTTCTGAGTTCTGAGTTCGGTATAAGTCCAGTTGAAACTTACCAAAATGTACTTTTCCATAGAATTGCTCATTTTTTAGCTAAATTTTAAAGTTCTGATTTAGTTCTTTTGTCAAAAATCCACTAATATAATGTCCAGGGTGGTAAAAAAAAAAAACATATCTCGAAAGAGGTCTTTATTGTACAAGTCAAGTGATCAAAATCCAAGCTCCAGTTGGTAATTTTTCCCAAACTATAACCAAAGAATATACAATATATGAATATTCTTTGCTGTAACTTATTCCTTATTACAACAATGTTATTGCAAAGGATCCGTTACTCTACCGTAAATGTAAATGTAGCGAATCAGCTGACACGTTTTGCTTATGAGAGTTATGTGTGTATGTGTACTAAAAAACGTAAATGTTACGTAGCAACCTAATCAATCGCTCTACGTTTTTACGTGACAGCTGTAACAACAGTGTTGACATCTCTTTATTTCAATATAATAAATCTGCGTAAAAAATCGCTGTAAAAGATTCATCAATTGGACAATTAGCTGTTTTCTTCACTAAAAAATTGTTCAAATAGTTTAAATAAGACGTAGAGTCGAATATTAAATTTAAAGTTCAAAATTTTTGTCATAAATGCACAAATTTCGTTTTGTATACAAATCGCTAAAATACAAACCAATAAATTTAGCGATTTTCAATTTGAATTTGATCCACTGGAAATATGTGTAATTGACATCACCGATGTTCATGTGTACAAAACAACAACAAAGTATTGGCTACATTTACGTTTTTAGAGTAATCATCCACTTACATTTCCCTTTACATTTACGTTTTTACATTTACATTTACGGTAGAGTAATGGAGCCTTTAGGTGGCTCTACTTTCTTACGTGACAGCTGTAAAAATAATATTGACAGCTTTTTACTTCAATATACTAAATCTGCGTAAAAAATCGCTGTAAAAAGTTTAAATATATCTAGCGATTTTCAAACTAATGGAGACTTACTGGAAATATGTTTAATTGACATCACTGATCTTGATGTGTACAAAACAACAACAAAGTACTGGCTAAGTTTACGTTTTTCTACGTCTACTTTCCGTTTACATTTACGTTTTTGCATTTACGTTAGAGTAACGGAGCCTTAAGGCATGTTCTTAAAAACTTAGGTCCTTCTCTACAACTTTTATCGAAATTTCTTTTCGATCAAGACTGTAGTTTAAGAAATATGTACATGTTTATTAACAAATTTCTTTTGCTATCGGATTTGTTCTACATTTGACACTTTAATATGAGATCAATTAATAACTTTTGGATACTCCGAAATAGATCCACAAAGTGACCATGTTTCATGTATCACATTTAGTATCATTTCGTAATGATGAACAGAATAAAAAGTAAGGAAAAACGAAGGGAGTAGAAAGGGATAGGAAAAGAAAAAGTAAACCAGAGAAAACAAGAAACGTAAGCTAGGAAAGAAAGGAATGTTAGGTAAGAATGAAAGTGAGGGAAATAAAATTAAAGGAAAAGGAGAAAAAACCAGTATAGGAATTTTGATGAAGTTAGTGGCAGCACAGAAAATATTTTATTCAGATGCTGTCTAGTTCACAAACTTTTGCTTTCATATCGACAAAAAGAGACAACAAGGGAAATTGCCGATTTAAACTAGTTTTTGGTCCTTCGAACCGGAAGATGTTAGATGACGTTGTCATGAAAACTGCACTACCAGCGCTAAATTTTTTTAATAGAGGGAAGGAAAGGGATAGAGGGCTTGAAAGGAAAAGAAGAAATGAAGTTAAGGAAGGAAAAAAAGTGGAAAAATTGTTGAAAAAAAAGGATAATGAAAAAAGCAAACTGAGCTTTCATACCGCCTAACAGAGGCATCAAGCCCAAATGCCAATTGAAACTTGTTTATGGTCCTTCGAAGCGGACACTGGTTATTTTCTGAGGGAGGGAATGGAGGAAAGATTGGAATTAAAGGGAGAAAAGAAAACAGAGGTAGGTAAGGAATAAACGAAAAAATGTTATAAATGAACAATCAGATTATAAAGTGAATACAAAAATTTAAGAAGGCGATTGGAACTTGCTTATAGTTCTTCGAACCAGAAGCTGTTTGACGACCCTGCTACAAAATCTGTAAACTAATTATGTTTTCTAAGGGAGGGAATGGAGGAAAGAATTGAATTAAAGGAAAAAAGGATGAAGAGGAAATGAAAAGAAGAGAGGAAGACAAGGTAGTGAATAAAAAAAAAAAAACGAACGGAAGGAAAGGAAAGGAATAGTAGTTTAGGTAGGAAAGGGAGAAAAAATGTAATTAAAGAATAAAAAGGAAATAAAGGAGGAGAAGATAAGGAAGGAAATAAAGGAAAGAAAAGAATCGTTAATTTGAAAAGAAAATCGGAAGGGAAATTAGCAAGGGAAGGAGAGAAAGGATAGGAAAAAATAGATGGAAAACGAAACACTGAAAATAATAAATTGAAAAAGTTAACATGGAAATTAAAAAATATATAAAAATTAAAGAATATGAAAAAGAAATGCAGAGACAGAAAGAGGTAGTGCAGGAATTTAAGCAATGAAGTAATGGAAAGAAAACAAGGAGAATATGGAAAGTAATAAAGGAAAGCCAGAAAATAGGGGAAGAAGAATAGGAGAAAAACACAGAGATAGAAAGGAAGGTAGTATCGATACTTAAACAATGAAGGAATAAAAGGAAGAACTGAAGGAAGGTAGTGTAAGGAAAGTAAAGACGAAAATGTTAGGAAAACAATGACAGAAAGAAAAGTCTGTAAAGAAAGGGAAAATGAAACAAGAAGGGAAAAAGGAAGTTGGGATAAAAAATGCAGAGATAAAAAGGCAGGAACGTGGTGATGGAACTTAAGTAATAAAAGAAATAAATATAACTAGGAAAGAAAGTTAGGAACGTACAGACGAAAATGTAAAGAAGAAAATGATACATAGTAGACAAATCTTGGAGAGGAGACGAATAATGGATGAAGAGGTATAAAAACAAGAAAATAGGAATAAAGAAGACAATAATGAAATCAAGGAATGAAAAGAAAGAATATAATGTAGGAAGGTTTTAAAGGAAACACTGGAAATAATGTAAAGGCTGAAGAGAATCGATGGAAGGAGGAAATCCAAATAAGGAAAGTAAAGAAAGCAAGTAAAGAAAGAGAAGAAACGTAAGACCCAAAGGAATGAGTGGAAAGACTGGAAATAATTTAAAGACTTGAAGGAAGCGATCTAAGGTGGAATTTTGGAAAACAAAATAGGAAAATAAAGCAATTAAAACAAAAGAAGGAAGTAAGGCATAATGCAATAAAAATAAAAGAAAGATCACAAGAAATGAAGGGAGGAAAAAATATAAGAAAACTAAGAAATTTCAGAAAACAAAGCAAATTAAAAAAAGGAAAGTTGGAAACAAGGTAAAATAAAGAAAAGAATATAAAAATAGTAAAGAAAAGAAAAAAGAATGGAAAAAAATAAAAATATAGAAAGATTTAAAATCAAAGGAAACAAAAGTAATACCCGAATGAAGAAAACCATCTAAATAAAAGGTCATATTATGGACCGTAACCTTATTTTTAAGTTTCTGAAATGTTTAAAGAATTGTATACACTTTTCATGTAAACAGTTCAATTAGAAGTCCCAAAGAAGTTCTATAAGCTAGAGGAGTTCCCCCAAAAAGTCAAATATTTCTTAAGAAACTATAATATAACATTATTTACATTATTTTTCGTCTGTTTTTTCTTTATTTAAAGAGCTTCCAAAATAAAAATATTAAAATTTCAACTAATAATTTTAAAATTCTACGTGTTCCTAACCAATAATAACTTCCTTTCTCACAAAATAATAATTTCATAATAACATTAATGTCTAGAATAATTATTATTAACACAAAACCAACAAATGCAAATTTGGGTGATTAAAGACGTCGTCTTGCCTAAAACCCCCAACGAAATTCGTATTTAACGAACACGCAAGACATTTTGTTTGTTTTTTTTTTATTAAATTCTATATGTGATTTTTGGTTAAAGTGGCAACTACAACAACAACGTCGTAATAAATTCAAGAAATCCAAAAAAAAAAAAAAAAAAAAAAGAAAGAAATATGATTAACTTTCTCCAAGTAAAGAGCACAACACGTTTTAACCCACAACAAAAATACAGAGTAGAAAACTAGTTATGGATGGATGGCAAAACAACAAAAATAATACTAGAAAAACAAAAATAACAACAACATGAAACTAACATTGAAACTGCTTACAGAGAAATGTTTATTTGGATTTTTTTTTCTTTACTAACTGAGTTGTATTATATGGTAGCAGTTGTTGTAAGAGTGTAGTGAATGGTGGCATGATTTTGGTACAATTACAATACAACCAAGCAAAACGTCAAAAAAAGTAAATATAAAAATATAAAATAAAAGAGAAGGTAAATAAATATACTTGTTAAAAAATATATGTACATATGTATACAATTGTGTTTGTGTGTCTATAAAGATTTCTGAGCTTAGTTTTATTTTTTATTTTTGTTGCTTTTGCTAAAAACAAACATTAAATCAAGAAGAAAGTGATATTACTTACACGATAGATACTACACAGACTAATAAATTGTACACAAAAACAACAAATTTAATTTAAAAAAAAAAGTAGTAAGAAAACATCGTAAGTAAGTGAATTGAGTCTTAGTGAGTGTATGGTATTGAGCTAGTGAGAGTAAAATACAAAAAAAGAAAAGAAATGTGAATGAAAGTTATTTAGTAGAAATAAATAAAAAGAAAGAAAAAACAACATTGATTGGAGGCTTAAGAAAGAACAGCATTTTGATAATAAAAACCCGTTTTTCTTTACTTGCTATTATTATCTTTTATTGGAAAAAAAAGAACATTTTCTTTGAAGCCATTCAGGTGAAAGTGCTGAAAGTTGATATCGTAGGAAGGTATTAAAAGTGAATAATAGGAAATACTATTTTCTTGGATTTAGAATAGTTTTTCTCTGGAATATTACTTTATTTACTATACCGGCGAAATATTTTTGTTAAAAAATAATATGAAAAATAGATTTTTTGAATAATGCAAATCTTAAATCGCTTCTTAATTGAACAATATTTTATATTATAAATTGCGACTTACAAGAGAGGCTGCAAATTTATAGATAGTAGGAATTATTGAAATAAGGACTGCGCACGAAAAAATCCGTGCATGCTTATAGTCTGCTTATAGAACTAAACCAATGGGCGAGTATTTCTTTATTATTTATATTTTTATTAATGACTGTTATGTTCAAATTCTAAACATAAAAAAATAAATTATTTTCTGTTGCTTTTTAAGAAAATATCTGATATTTTCCAAAGTTTTTCCAATTAAAGGTTTTATTGTGTTTCCGTCACTTTTTTGCTTGAAAAAGTCCACTTATTTTTAAACTCCGCTTCATTTAAAGCTAAGCTTTTAATGTTCTTTAAATTATTTTTTACTTGAGCCCAATATCTTTTGATTGCTCGGAGTCCCGGACAATTTGATGGATTAGCATCTTTCGGTACAAACGCTAATAATTTCTTTATTATCACCCCATTGTTTTGTTGCTGTATTGAGAAAAAGAGAAAACAGGCCAGAAAATAGTGGATACACTGTATTTTCTTAGTAAAGGGAGACATTTTTTTCAAAGTCACTCATTCATGTATATTTCTTTGTTAATGGAACCATTTTTTATGAATGAGTGTATGAAAAAGTGTTTTTTTCCGCAAATCCATATGGCTTCCCAAAACAAAAACTTTCTTGGGAATTTTGATTTCTTTGATACGCGATATTTTTCTGCCATATTCCCTCTAGCATCTGCAATATAGAATTCCCGGCCAGGAAGTTCAAAAAAGTTAAACTGTACGAACGTTTCATCGTCTATTATACCCTGATCATAATTATGGAAAAATTTGTCTGAAGAACTTTCACGTTATTTTGTCACCTCCAAATTCTTGTTTTGCGTTTCTATTAGGATTTTTTTACTTTATATGTCTTCAGGCTAGATTTCCTTTCAACTTTTCTGATGAATAACTTTTTGTGGCACTTTTCTTCCAAAGATGAGGGGAATTTCTCTGAAAATCCTTTCTATTTTGTCTGAGTCCTACAGCCTGAAGATACTATTTTTCTTCCACTACCTGATTTCCATTCAGTGACCATGACTTCTTTGTATAATATTATGACCCAAGAAACTGTATTTTTTGACGCAACTGCCTTCCTAGCAATTGTTTTATATGAGCGATTTAAGTTTTCATGAAAAATTTCCATTTTAAGAAAAACTAGTTTCGCTATAACCATGAAACTTAGCACATAGCTAGTGAGCATACCGACAAATGTAAACCAGTTAACAGAATTATTTAATTTTCACTACATCAAAGTTATAAGCCCAAGAGCATGCACGGATTTTTTCGTGCGCAGTCCTTATAATGCAATGAACAGAAGGAAATTAAGTATAGGAAATGAACGTTAAAGGGAAAGGAGAGTGGAAAGTAAATATTTAGATTTCAGTAAAATCTAAATTAAGAGACTCCACAAACTCTGCTTTGGTACCGCCAACCACTGACAACAAAGCATTTTATAATTGTAAATTTGTTTATGGACCTTCCAGCCGGATATCGGTTAACTAAAACAGCAGTTTCTAGGTGCTGTTACGAAATAGTTACTTTATCAACTATATTAGGGCTCCACTATTTACATTATTGACTATGTAACTAATCATTTTAACATGAGAATGTCCACCTCCATGACTACCAAAGCGTAAGTAAAATGGCAATCGCCACCTACATGACTACGAGTTGGCTTTTTTTTTTGCACACAACATATTTATACTGGTTAAATTACAATCATCTTTTTGTCTTCTCCCCGCTTAACATAGGGGTTAGTAAAGTGGCAATTGCAAATTTGCTCATTGGTGACAGATGGGGTGCGACAGGTAAATATATATCAACGAATCTTTCTGTCTAAATGGGGGATAATTGCCACTACATAAACCGCTGGGGACAGTACTGTAACCACATATGTATATAAGAGCGATTTGCTTTAACACAAGGCGAATTCAAACAGGTGACCTCGCTTAATCAGCTGATTATTTTTTAGTACTTAGAACTATCAAACTCCATATAAGAACAATTTTTTATTACCCGCTGAAGTGTCAAACTCTATGTATAAAAAAAAAATAATAATGAATTTGTCATATTGTTGTTTTTGTATAACTGTTACCACCTGTTTCATTTCGCCATGGTTCAAACTCTTAAACTAGCTCCAAACGACTGGTGCTGCTAATTGAGTGCCTCAAAATTATGCCCAGTGGGAGGTGGGAGCTACGTTTAAGTTTTAATGAAATGTAAATAAGACTCCACGAATGCTGATGAAGCGTGTAGCATTATAGAAAATATGTATTCTTCTGGTATCTAATTAGTCGAAAAATTATATTTTGGTATCTCGAAAACAGAGAAAACAAGTAATGAATAGATGAAATGGAAGGTAAAAAAGAAATGAAACTGATTACGAAAGGTATAAAAAGAGAAGAAAAGGAAAGGCCGAAAAAATAGAAGGCAGAAGAGAAAATCGAAACCATATAATCCTTTTTCATCTCTCTCCCAAAAAACTAAAATGTTTTTTGTCTAATTTTCCCTCTACAATTCTTAGTTTTCAGGAGAGTAAGGAAACGGGAGATGCTTGAAAGGAAAATAAGAAAAAGGAGAATTGGAGAAAAAAATAAAATAAAAGAACAAGACGGAAAAGCGGAAGGCTAAGGAGTGTATTTATGGAAAGAAGGGACAAATAATGATAAAAAGGAAGGAATAGAAAGAAAGGAAAGAAAATAAAAGAAAAGAAAAACGTTATGAGGATTTGGATTCCTTCTCTTCTAATTGCAGGCATAACACTTTCTTAGTGTAAACGCTGACTAATAAAATAATAGGAATGAAAGGAAGAAAATAATGGAAAGAAGGAGAAAGCCAGGAAGGATAAGAAGAAATGAAATGAGGATGATATAAAGTTGAGAGAAATGCAAATTGGAGCAAAAAAGGATAAGATAATGTATGGAAGCCAGAAAGAAAACAAAAGGAAGAGCTGGAGGCATAGAAAAAAGGAATAAATGAAAGGAGGAAGTAAAAACTATCAGTAAAAAATGGAAGAAAATTAAAATAAACGGAAAGCAAAGAATAGTTGAAAAGAAATGGAAGGATGGTAAGAAAGGCAAACCAGTAAAAAGAATGGAAGGAGGTAGACATTTAAATTAAGAGAAAACAATTGATGGAATGGAAAGAATGGACGAGAAGGAAGAAAGAAATGAAAAAAAAAAGAAAAGAAATGCATAGAAGTAAGGGAAAGAAAGACAGTGAAGAGCAAACAAAGTGAGTAAGACAAAAAAGATAAACTGGAAAGGAATAAAGAGCAAAAAATTAATGGAAAACAAATAAATGAATAGAAAGTAGGACACCAATAGAGTGGAAGAAAAACAGAAAGAAGTCTGTTATTAGGAGAGAACGGAAGAAATGAAGGACTAAAAGAGGTTTAGTTAAAAAAGTGGAAGGTATGGTAAAAAAGGAAAGAAAACAAATGAAATGATAAACGAAATGAAAACGGAATGGCGGAAAAAGAGGAATGAAAAAAAGCAAAAGAAAAGAACTAAAAAAAGCATACAAAGGAAAAAAAAAATTGGCACGACAGGAAATGGCAGAAAGAAAGACAACTCATTAAGGAAGGCAAAAAGGAAAGAAAACACAAATTAAGAAGTAGCGACCAAAAGCAATGGTAAGATTGAGGAAAAGCTTGAACTGAATAAGGATGAAATTGTAAAAATGAAAAGAAATGAAAAAATGGGTAGAAATAAAATCGCAATATAAATGAATAGAAGGGAATAAAGACAAGTAGAGTAAGGAATGGATGTAAATGAAAGAAAGGGAATTAATGTTCAAAAAGGTAAGAAAAGAAGAACATAATGTGAAAGAAAGGTAAGATAGAAAGGACGAATTGAAGAAAGGAAAAGGATGAATGAAATCCCGAAAAAAGAAGCAACTCTGAATTTGTGTGAGAGAGAGCGATAGGGAATATGGTTTTTCTTTTTCGCACTTCAAATCATGGAAATTAAAGCAAGAATTGCTTAAGTAAAATGCACATAAATGCAAGTTCAAAAGAAACAAGCGCGAATGTTATATTCGGCTCGGCCGAATCCATATACCCACCATCAACTTTTCGTTAACATGGGAGATGGGCGGTAAAGTGGGCGGACCATGCCCATTTTTTGCTTTCGAGTTTACATTTGTACAAAATTTCGTTGATTTTCACCTTATATGGAAGTTGGGCGGTAAAGTGGGCGAACCACGCCCATTTTTGGTTTCCAAGTTTATATCGATCCCCGAACTATCAGCAGAAAAGTATGAAATGAAGCTACAACGGACACCCTGTGTTTCCAGTATTTTTCCCATAACTTTTTGGTTTATTAACCGATTTTGACCATTTTCAATACCTAACAAACCTTATATAAGATAAATATTTGAGCCAAATTTCGTCCCTATCCTGCTTTCAACAGATAGACAGACGGACAGACGGACGGACATAGCTAGATCGACTCAGAATCGAACCAGAACCCAGAAAGTATATACTTTATGGGGTCTTAAACGATTCCTTCGACATGTTACACACGGAATGACAAAATCAATATACCCCCCCCCCCCCCCTCTTTTTGATGGTGGGTATAAACATATAACAATTTCTGAAAGAAAAATTGCATTGTGTGAACTTGGACTAAAATAAGTTAACAATAAGTAAGTGTAAGAAGTAAGAAAAAAAGACAGAAATGTAAGGCAGAGATGGTAAAAAGGAAAAAGCGGGGAAAAAAGAAAGAAAGTAATAGAAAGAAATTGGGGGAAATTAATAGAAATAATACGTTTTTATAAGAAGTAAATACATTTATAAAATTCCAGTGATAAACTCTTTTTGGTATGCTACCCATAATGTATACGAAACTTTGTATTTTAAATTAATAATTATTTCTTATGTTTCGTAAATTCTTAGAAGAAATCTTTTATTACTAAACTTTTAGCAAATCAAAATGATTTAAAAACTTCCTAGAAAAGCAGAAGTTTAAAATCTTATTAAATCATTTTTTCTTATGAAATAACTTTCATTTAATAACAATTTAATAACTATTCGGTTTCTTCAAAAGATCTCAATAGCATGACACATTTTAACAGACTTCCCTTTAAAATACCAAAACATTAACATTTTACATTCATGACAAATGATCATTTCTTTGCTTTTCCAACTACTTTTTTTTTTTTTTTTTTGTTCGCCAATTTCATAAAATAATCCTTTTAATTATAATACAATATTGTCATGTACAAAAACTGTAAAGCATGCATGAATATTTTTTTATTATTATTTCTTTTATACACTATTTAATTAAATATGCACCCCTTTTTTAAGCTGTCACTCAGTCAGTCTCATTCTCTCTATGCATTTATATCAATGAAAATGCATATTTATTTGTCATATTTTTCTTATGCACTTATCGTAACACTATGAATAAAAAAGCACAACCAATACTATGAAAATAACAACAACAGCAAGAACAAAAAAAAATGACATAATAAAACTGCAGCAACTAAAAAAATTCTTGGGGTAGGTTTTGGAATTTTATTTCTACTCATTACAAAGAAAATAATAATAATAATAATAATAAAAAATAACAACAAAGGCGACCAACTGCTGCTGTTGTTGCTGTAATTTGTTGTTTCTTTTGTAATTGTAGTAACATCATCTCTCAATACAACTCTGTATAACAACAACTACAACACCAACAATAATAAACAAACAACTTTAAATTCATTTGCAAATGTCGTCTATAATCAGATATTACAAGTTCATGTATGCACATTTTTAACTTACACATACATACATATGCATTCTCACACTTATACTTATTCACCCATACACACTTGTATGCATGCATGCATGCGAAAATAAATATAAACAAAAAAAAAATAAAAAATAAATAAAAAAGCATATAATAAAAATGCATATAAATGCAAGCCTGCATGCCAGGCATATTCACATACAATCTATTAAAACAGACATGGGAATATGTTATTTCTTTAATTTATAATTAAGGTAAAAGATAATAAACTAAGTAAAATAAATTTCAAGAATAAGTGGGAAAAACATGCGCTTTATAATGTAATTAAGTTCTTAACCAGGAACAGATACTTTGCCAGATTATTAAATATTATTGAATTGGAGAAAAAGTATCATTATTTTTTTCTTTACCAATGGTCCTCACCTAACATAAAATATTTAACATTAACACTAACATCATGTTAATGATAAATGTAGATCGTTCAACTTGATGTTAATGTTAATATTTTCGATATTTACTTTGAGTCTACATTAGACAAATTTTTATCAAGACAAACGTCAAAATCAGTGCGAATCCATACAAGGTAGCTTCAGTTAAACAGCTGATTATTATTTTTGGTTGTTACAGCTGTCAAACTGCATATACAAAAAACATTAATGAATTCGCCATATTGTTATTTTTGCACAACTGTTGCCACCTTCCATAAATTCGAGTTCATTTTGACGTTTGTCTTGATAAAAATTTGTCTAATGTTGACTCAAAGTTAAACACGCTTTAACAAATGTTAAAAGAACCATGTTAAAACATCGAAAAAATTAACATTTACATCAAGTTGTAAGGTTTACATTTACCATTAACATTATGTTAGTGTTAAATATTTTATGTTAGGTGAAGACGACGTGTTACGTAGTGTCTAGATCAGCGATCGCCAAAACACAAGCTCGCGTGCTTTTTATCTCTTTTGTTATTCTCTTGATAATAATAAAAAACACACAAAACAAGTCAGTCTCCCACGAGCATTCAAACAAGGAGTTTCTGTTACGCTTGTTGTTTGAGATACACTCATGAAAAATGTTTCATATCAAGTCGGACTATTTTAAAGATTTTTGTTTGGTCAAAATGATTTTTTTATTTCTTAATTAAGAAAAAACTATTTTTTTTTATTATAATTTTATTATTTTTTATTATATTTTTACTAAGAAATTACGGTTATAATTAACTAAAATTATATTTTTATTATAAACCAAATATAAAAATTTTAAATAATCGTTCGTTTTGAGTTGAAATTTTTATTAAACGATACTTTAAAAAAAATATTAAAATAGTTTTACATATTTTGGGCAAAAAATAAATGTCAATCGTTATATTTTAATCAAAGAATATAAAAATAATGATTAAATCATAATTTTTATGATAATCATTGCGAATCCTGGTTATTACTATTCAAATTCTAAACTAGTAACATGTTTAACTTTAAAAATTAAATTACTATAAAAATAAAGTTATTTTTTTGGTGTACAATTTCTTAATGGGAGAGCAAAACAAAACATACATAAACATAATTGTGAATGTATGAGTGTGGCGATCGCTGGTCTAGATATTAGACAATTTTTTAATAAGACAAACGTCAAAATCAGTGCGAATCTATACAAAGTAACCTTAGTTAGACAGCTGATTATTATTTTTGGTTGTTAAAGCTGTCAAACTGCATATTCCAAAAATATAAATGAAAGCCATATTGTTGTTTTTATGCAACTGTTGCCACCTTCTTAATTTTGACTTTTGTCTTGATAAAAAATTGTCTAATATAAACACTATGTTATGATTTCACACTACGCGAAATTAATAGTAAAAAAATAATAATAATAATTGAAATAAGAAACAGTATTATCCTGCACCTATTTATAGTTTCCCTCTTCTTTGAAGATCTTTTGCAAATAAATAAATATTTAAGCCAAATTTCTTGTAGGTGGTCCTCCGATTCGTATACTGCTTTCAAAAGAGAAACGAACGGACGGACATAGCTAGACCAACCAGGTCCCAGAAAATATAAACGTATTTTAATTTTTACAAATTTTTACAAAATATAAACGTATTTTAATTTTTACATGTTACACACTGAATTACAAATCCAAAATACCCCCCAACTTTTTGGTTGGTGGGTATAAAAATCTAAAGAATTGTATTTTTAAATAATAATACAAAATTAAATTTTCGAAAATGTTTATAAGAGCATCTGGTTCCAAAACTGTGCAAAATTTATATTACTGTGACTAGTATTGAATAGGTACATTTAGACAAGTCCTGTGACCGGTCCGACAGAACCTAAACGGCGTTAATTAGTCACCTCCAAACAAAGGTTCCTTTCATATAAAGATCCGGATCTATAACCGGACACAAACCTAAAGAACCTGTCACGCTACTAGATTAGGCCGGTTCCGAGGTCGGTGCAGTTCTTTCTCCGACACAATTGAAATTAGGGCACAAAAATAAATATTGAAATACAAAATTTTCCCAGTTTTACCCTCTAAACATTTGAATTTCCTAAAGGTAGTAAACATTTGGTCGTCTCTTATAATTATTATTAATATATTAAAATTTTCTCACTTCTTCTTAAGAATCTAAAAATATAATTATGTGTTGGGTCATATAAAAAGTATCCGCTTTTTTGCCGCTAGGTGGTGTTGATGCCCATATATCGGGTGAAAGACTAAAACGTGAATTAGTTGGTTGTTTATGTGACGTCTCCTCCCGCGAAGGAAACAGCTGATCGTTTATATTGCATGTATTGTAATGCTAGCAATTATAAAAACTTCACGTTGATGTGATGTCTGATTCTGTTGAAAATAGAATTTTCTTGCGTTGTTCCGTGACAGCTGTTAGCAGTGTTGCCAAATAATAACTTTTTTTTTACAAATAAACAAATGCTTAACGAAATAAAAAAGGAAAACCACCAAATAAACAAAGAAATAAATGAACAAAAATAATTAAATACACAAACAATTAAATAGATAAATATTTGGCATGTTTAATTTTAAACAGAGTTGCATTTTTAGGCTTCTTCTAGTAAATAATTTATTGTAACTCTGTGTTTTTGCTAAAAAATGTCACAAACATATCACGTTTTTAATTTTGGATAATTGCACAAAATTCTTCCCGTTAATAAACGGAACATCAACAACATATAAACAACCAACTAACCCGGCCTTAATTCGATTGTGTCAAACGAACACGTTTTACTTCGAGTCTACACTTAGACAAATTTTTATCAAGACAAACGTCAAAATTTTATCATGATAAAGATTTGTCTAATGTAGACTGAATTTGTCAGTATTATTGCAGTGTTAAAAGAAAAATGTCAGGTCTCTCTTCAAAATGTTACCCCTAGTCTCCACGCAGACATTTTTGTGTCCGCAATTGTCAAATTCTATCTCTCTCTTCAAAATGTTACGTGTGGACCAATAAGAAATCTATTGCGCAATCTATTTCGCAATAAATGTTTAAACACAAAGCTAAGCAATAATGTTTAACATAAGCTGTCAAATTTATTGTTCTTTTTTAAAATTTGAACTTTTTTAACAAAACAAAGATGGAAAATGAATTAATTTTGTTTTAAAAATACAAATAAAAAAATAAAATAGAAGAAAAAAATTAAATTTTCGTTAAAAAAGACAAATTAAAATTTAAATTTCTCATGTACGTTTTCTCCACCCCTTAACATAAAGTTGGAAATAAAAGCTTTTTCCTTTTCTTATGTTAGAAAATAAAAATGTCTGCGTGGAGACGTAGAGTTACGTGTGGACCAATAAGAAATCTATTGCGCAATCTATTTCGCAATAAATGTTTAAACACAAAGCTGAGCAATAATGTTTAACATAAGCTGTCAAATTTATTTTTATTTTCTAAAATTTTAATTTTTTTAAGAAAACAAAGATGGAAAACGAATTTATTTTGTTTTAAAAAGACAAATAAAAAACAAAAATGGATAAAAAAATAAAATTTTCTTTAAAAAAGACAAATTAATATTTAAATTTCTCATGTACGTTTTCTACACCCCTTAACATAAAGTTGGAAATAAAAACTTTTTCCTGTTATTCTGCCGACGTTATTTCTTGTGTTAAGAAATAAAAATTTCTTCGTGGAGACGTAGAGATATAATTGACAGAGATAAAAAAGTTATCTGTAACTCTAACAAAAATTTGACGTTTGTCTTGATACAAATTTCTCTAATATAGACTCAACGTTAAAAATGTGACATTTAAGATTACATTTTTTATTGAAGACAATTCTTTAATTCGACGCTTGTGTAAAAAGTTATATCGGAAGAAAAACGCTATATGATGCATTATTGCCATAAAAAAAAATGCTGCAAAAAATGCCGTATGCGGGAGTGGTTTGCTCAATTCGGTTCGAGAAATTTTAATATCAAAGATTTACATCGCTCTGCTCAATCAGTCACTAAAAAAATTGATGAAATGTTGCAATTAATGGAGCAAATCCGGCACGCAAGCTGGCAGGAGATAGCAGAGGCCCTAAACTTTAACCATATGACAGTTTGGAATCATTTAAAAAAGGCCGGATACTCAAAAACGCTCTATGTTTGGGTGTCACATGAATTAAATGGATTAGCGACCAAAATTGGCCAACAGAAAAGGTATTGTGTGCCATCATGACAATTTTAGTTGACCCAAGCTGTATTAAATGATATAGCGTGTGCTAACTATTTTTAAATTATAAAGAATAAACTATTTAAATACTCTGTTCTCTAGAATAATTGCAAACAAACAATCGAAATAAATAATGAACGAACCAAGCTAACAACAACATGTGCATGAGAGTGCAATGACTACTAAAATTAAATGAAAAAATAGCAAAAAAAAAAAAACAAATTAAATTTTGCTGTTTATTTAAAAACGAAAACAAAATAGTAGAGGTAATAGTTCGTCCACCCCTTTTTGCTATAATATGTTCGTATATGCTAAAGTTTTATAATAATGCAAACGTAACGTAATATTTTTTTTTTTTTTTATTAAATAAATAAACAAAACTTAAAGTAAAAAAATATATATTAAAAGGAATAGTTTAAGAATTTATTTAAAAATTTACTGTATTTATTAAACGAAATACTTAAATAATAAAATTTTTTAAATTAATTTCAAGGAAAATGTCAAGGCAAATGCAACTCTGGGTTAAAAACAAAAACAACTTGTTTATTTATAAATAAAAACAACAGTTTTCTAATTGTTTTAAATAGAAAAAAATAAGGAAAATTTAATAAAAGATATTTTGTCTAAAAAAGCATTTATTAATAATAAAGAAATTCTTTTAAATTTCTTGATTTCTTGAAGCTGTAAATTTTGTATTTTAATTAAGTAGCCTTAAAATGAATGTGCAATTAATTTTTATTATGCATGTATTATACCAACAATAACAACAACCATAATAAAAAAAAAATAACCCAAGTGCGAAAAATGTCCTTCATGTAAAGTAAATTTACAAATACAACAAACATAAATATACACTCGTATATTTGAAAAAAAAAACGAATCAAACACATGATGACTTTGACCGCTTGTTCGTAAAAATATATATTTGTGTTGTATTTTAACGATGATTGCACTTCGTGACAATGTTTACTATTTGTTGCTGGTTGCATTTTATTACATTACAGAAAACGAACAAGAATAAAACAAACATATAGAGAACAACAAGAAGAAGCAGTAACAGAAAAAAAAAAAACAACAAATTGTAAACATAACAAACAGTTTATTGATGCATGCATGCATGCATTTTATATGCACTTTACTCTTATTCTCTTACTCTCAGTCTCTCTTATTGTCGTTTTTTTCCTTCTTTATTTATGCTTTTGCTCTGAGTCTCTTTTTGTTGTTGTTTTTACGAATTTAGGTTACGAGTGTAATATTTGACCTAACGTAAGTGCATCATTGTCACGGAGGACAAGGTAAGTTATGTACTTTTTTTGTAAGTTGCAAGATAAATATTTTTTTTGGGAGGGAATTTGATATTTAATGTAATTTTTTCTTGTTTAATATTTAAAAAATATAGATATTTTTGTATAATTCCTAGACACATTTTGTTTTATAAAGTATTTTATTGTAGTTTTTTTTTCTTTATCAATATGTAATGCTTTACAAATAGTCGTATGTGCATAAATACGATTGTTGCTTTTTTTTCTCATATGACCCTGTCCTAAATTTTCCTGCTATTTATTTGTATGTATACAGAATTGTTGTTATACTTAGTACATATGTTTGTACATATTTTTTTCAATTATTACTTGAAACTAGGTAAAGTTTATACTGCAGTTGGTCAAGGACTAAATATCAAGGTTATTCAAATGTCACCATAGTAATCGATACTCAAATCATTTAGAATGTTGGTGATTTTTTCGTTTTTGGGAATGTTTAAATTTGATAGCAAGAGCTGCAACAAAATATTGATATTGATTTTTTTTAAAGCAAAGCAAGAGATATTTTCTAAGAAAAATATATTAAAAATTTAAAGAAATTTAGAAAATTTCAAAATCTTCAAGATGTTTATGTATTTTATTGAGCTGATAGTTTTGAAAGCATTAGGGCGATTCCCGGAAGTGAATTTATACGGGAGCTATGGTAAATTATGGACAGATTCTCATACAATTTGGAAATGCTGTTTCTACTCACATAAAACTTATTCGAGACGAATATTAACTTGATAATAACATTTTTATGGGATTTATGTATTTTTAATTGATTTTCGGAAGTGGGGTTTATATGGGTGCTATGGTCAATTATGGACCGATCTTTATGAAATTTGGTACACAGATTTATAATTATATAAAACTTGCGCCAAATTTCATTAAATTGTTTGTTATATTAAAGGTATTTATGAATCGTCAAATCGATTTATATGGGGGCTAGGTAGAATAACGGATCGATCGTAACCAATTTCAATAGGCTTTGTCCTTGTACTGAAATAACTCTTCGTGCCAAATTTTATCAAGATATATTCAAAATGGCGACCTGTACTTTACATGGACAGACAGCCAGTCAGACAGATGGACATCGTTAAATCGACTCATAAAGTGTTTCTGAGTCGAACGGTATACTTTAAGTTGAGAACCGGATGATTTTTTCTGTGCATTACAAACATCAGCACAAACCAATATTAACCCAACCACCTATGGAGGTGTATGAAGAATGATGAACTCATATTTGTTGAGTTCAAAAGGAGAACGAACATTATTGAGATGAAATTACTGGGGGGCATTTTACAACATCCTGGTCAAAAATTCCATATCAAAGATATAATGAGAAATGTATTAGACACGATATTTAGTGTAAAAATCAAAATTGTCGAATAAACTTTTCATCTGGTAAGACATTTGTACAATGTACTGTGGGAAAAAACATTTCATTCACAACAAATTCCTTTTTTAAAGAGAAATGTACGTAAATGAGTGCCGTCAGAAAAAAAGTCTTCCTTTCATTAGAAAACACTACAATACTAATTTTTGTAGCCATTATAACAACAAAAAAAGTAAGTAATTGGTATCAAACAAATGGTGCTGCTATGTACCGAAAGAAGCCAATCCACTAGCCCAGGAAAAAACGACCACATACGTGTTGAAAACGATATCATTTAGTGTCAATAGTAAATCTGCCCCGTATGTGTTCAAATTAAACTGCGTATTCAAATCTTAAGGCTCCGTTACTCTACTGTAAATGTAAATGTAGCAAGTCAGCTTACACGTTTTGCTTATGAGAGTTATGTGTGTATATGTACTCAAAAACGTAAATGTAACGTAGTAACCTAATCAAATTAGGTCGCTCTACGTTTTTACGTGACATGCTGTAAGAAGTGTTGACAGCTTTTTATTTCAATATACTAAATCTGCGTTAAAAAATCGCTATAAAAAGTTTATCAATTAGACAATTTATTTTGCTGTTTTCTTCACTAAAAAAAAAAATTTAATTAATTTAAATGTAGCGTAGAGTTGAATCAATAATTTAAAATTAAAATTTTTTGTCATAAAAGTATAAATATTTGGGGGATTCACAAAGTGTGCTATTATGTCTTATTGTCATAATGTCATAAAATTTTACAAAGGAAAAGCAATAACAATATTTTTTATACATTGAAATATTTTTGGATATATGACAATACGACATTATAGCACACCTTGTGAATCCCCCAATTGTTTTGTACACAAAACGCTAAAATGCAAGCCAAAAAATCTAGCGATTTTCAAACTAATTGGGACTTACTGGAAATATGTGTAATTGACATCACTAATGTTGATGCGTACAAAACAACAAAGTATTGGCTACATTTACGTTTTTTGAGTAACCGTATATTTACGTTTTTACATTTACGGTAGAGTAACGGAGGCTTTAAAGAAAATCGATACCATATTGGCATCAAATTGAAATTTTGGTCATTCCGTCTTCTCACTTAAGGACAGAAAGTCTTAGTTCTCCTACTATCTGTAGGATGTCTAAATAATCTACAAGTGGTTATCACGAGTCTGCTTTCAACAGTTTAACAGGAGTAATATGAACATCCGTCTTTCTGCTTCTGCTGCATCCTTAGACGATCCATCTTTGGAGTACTCGTTTGTCTTTCCGTTCTTAAGAATGTCCTAATTTACTGGTACTCAGACTAGTCAGACAATTAGATGGCCTGATATAGAGACTGAGTTATCCATTTACAAAAAAGTCAACAGTCGAAGCATTTTGCATATTCAACTCACTACCGTCAACTATTTGTAGCATACTGCCATGTCGAATGTCATATTACATTCTTGCACCTGAATCTCTCTCTCTAAGAACGAACTTGGCCACAATAGCCTTGAGACCGGCTAATGGAGAAGAACTCATTGCACAGAGACGCAAGTTTTTCAAGAAGTAGAGATGGGTCTTCGTTCTCCACCAGACAAATATCCCATGTTTAAAAATTAGTCTAACGATCGCAGTGTAAATCAAGCGCACAATGAACTAAGAGGTTTACAGGTAGAGTGGTTCTCATAGAAAACACTCTTTGTTTACTCTGTCAAGACGTTTAAAGTTTAGTATTGGTTTAATAATGATTAAAATAATAAATAATTCCTAGTTTTAGATCTCAAGTTTTTAAAATAGTTTACACCTCTTTTAGTTTTTGAAAAATACTTTTCTTAATGGTACAACGACAGCTTAAGTTAGTCTCAAACTTTAGAGAAAATTATAACCATCAATTAATACTTCACAGAATACTAGCGAAGTATAATTCCGCTTAGATTTAATTCCTAAAATAATTGATCCCGAAACTATTACTTAGTTCATAAGAATTAAAGGCCAAAAAAACCTCTCCATTCCAGAGAAACAAGCTAACCGGTTCAAAGTCGGCGGCGCGCCTCCGCCCATCGTTTGTTTACTTTATCAGCCGCCGCTGAATTTGTCGGTTCACACCGGCTCATTGAAAATAAGTGCAAAAAGTAGTGAATATAATGGCTCCATCTGTTATTGTTTCTAATAATTTATTTTATTTCGCGCCGCCGCCGCCGAAATTTTTACCCCCGCTTGTTTCTCTGCTCCATTCATTAACCAGAGAAGAATGCCGATGCAATTTAAATAAATAATTTATTTGTTTAAAATAATAACAGATGGAGCCACTGCACTCACTACTTCAATATAAGAACTTTTGAATTCCAATAAATATATTCCAGAAGAAACAATGAAATTTATTTTTTTTTAACCTAGCAATTCTTTTATAAATTGCTAATCAATGATGCTTTTTCTGATATTTATAATTTTTGCATTGCATCTCAGGCGCTTTAAGAAATTGAAATATAATAAAAATACAATAAGAAGTTCTCACAAGATCTGTTTTATATAAATATAATTTATTTAAAGTTCTATGCTCTCCAAATGCATGAGGATCGACTCTTTAAAGAATTTACTTCTTAACTAAGAATTTTAATTTAAAAAGTAAAAGATCTAAAAAATTATGAAACTTTTGATCAATTTAAGTAAATAATAAAGATCATTTTGCAAAACTAGGTTAATCTAAGGTTTCGAAACATGTGTCAAAAACAAAATCTATGAGCAATATATTTAAAATATAACAATATTATTAAGTTTTTATTTATTTTTTTTTTTTTTTTTTTCATTTATTCTCTTTTAATTCCTTAATATTTCCCTAGAATTATAATAATAAATTTCTTAAACCCTTATAACTCACCTGATGATATGGAATTAGCTGATTCAGATCTGGGCGTATGATGCATCATACTATTACTATTGTTCATATGATGATGATGGTGATGATTTAATCCATTACTGATTATACTATGAATACCAATATTGGCATGTATAACCTGACCATTTTGACTCGCCTGCAGCGAGGATAATTGTTGGGCATTGCTCACAATATTGGGACCATTGATATTGACAGACAAACCACCACCTCCGCCTCCATTACCGCCACCACCACCGCCGCCTCCACCAACACCCATATGACCATTTGTATGATGACTACTGCTGTTACTGTGGTTACTGTTACTATTGTGGTGATGACTGTGATTGTGAGTATGATTATTCACTTGTACACCTTGACCCAAACCATTTAAAGATGTCATGCCTGGTACACCACCACCACCACCGCCGCCACCATTATTGCCACCACCCGATAAATTTGTATTCATCGAACCATTTGTATAATTTTGATTACCATTTAAAGAGGCATTATTAGACAGGGGTATGATGGTGGTTTGTGCTGGTAATGATGAGGTACAACCTTGTATGGATGTTATAACACTATGCTGATGACTGTTATTATATGAAGCTGAATCGTTACACAGCCACATTTCCTGATCGCCATAAACGGGAGAGTCCAAAGATGAGGGTGACATATTGATATCTGAAGACAAGACCAGACCATTCGATGAAGATGTTACTTCTGATGAGGATTCTTCTAACATTTTTAAAGCGGCAAACCCGCCATTATTTGACCAACGTCGTTTCATCATTTGGAACCAGGTATTTGAAAAAAACAACCAATCCTTTTTTTTTTGGAAATAAAGGATTCGTTGTAGGTAGGGGAGTTTATAAATAAAAAAAATGCTATAAAGTGAAAGGAAATAAAAACAAATATTTTTTAGTTGTTTACCATTTTTAGTACTCATATTTTTTTAAGCCACAAATTACCCATAAAAATTCCCGCTCCAAAGACAGGAAAGTTTCATTTTGCGTTTTTAGTTATTGTCTTTAAAGAACTTTTGTATTAACAAAAATTCCATTTAAGTTTATATGTTTTGTTGAAAATTGAAGAGTTTCATAATGATGATTAAGCAAAGTTTATTTTTTTCGTTTTCATACGAGTATAAATATAAAAAAAAAAAGTTTATAACAATAAGAATCTATATGTGTTTTTTTTTTTTTAAACCGGTCTTAAAAACAAAACAGGTTAAACTTTAATTTGGTATCACACAATATAAAAAAAAAGTCAAGACAGAAAAAAAAACGAAATCAACAAAAATAAAAAACAATTTATTCAAAGCGTGATTTCTGAGTCTTAAATTCTTTGTGCGCGACTTTAAAATACTCAAATAACAACACAAATACATAGATAGTTACTCTTATATATACTATACACATATTACTAGTACAACCTTTAACAAAAAGCTTATAAAAAGCCAAGTTAACAGACATTTAATCGCGTTGATAGAAGAAATACGTTAAAATAAGACCAGAACGAATTTTTTGTACACTCTACAGAAGAAATGCTTAACATATACATATGTAGATAAATAAATAAATAAATAAATAAATAAATAAATAAATAAATAAATAAATAAATAAATAAATAAATAAATAAAAAAATAAATAAATAAATAAATAAATAAATAAATAAATAAATAAATAAATAAATAAATAAATAAATAAATAAATAAATAAATAAATAAATAAATAAATAAATAAATAAATAAATAAATAAACAAATAAATAAATAAATAAATAAATAAATAAATAAATAAATAAATAAATAAATAAATAAATAAATAAATAAATAAATAAATAAATAAATAAATAAATAAATAAATAAATAAATAAATAAATAAATAAATAAATAAATAAATAAATAAATAAATAAATAAATAAATAAATAAATAAATAAATAAATAAATAAATAAATAAATAAATAAATAAATAAATAAATAAATAAATAAATAAATAAATAAATAAATAAATAAATAAATAAATAAATAAATAAATAAATAAATAAATAAATAAATAAATAAATAAATAAATAAATAAATAAATAAATAAATAAATAAATAAATAAATAAATAAATAAATAAATAAATAAATAAATAAATAAATAAATAAAATAAATAAATAAATACAAGAAACCCCGAATCTATCCCATCCAGACTACCCAGATCGTTAAAATTATCAAAGAAGAGTTCATCTAGGAAACGTCTCCTACTATACGACAGAGCTGGACATAAGCAAAGTAGGTTTATTGACATAGAAATGCGACTGTATAAAACCGCACAAGAAAAAGTCTAGACGGGTCAAATTGTACAGATCCGAAAGATTTAATTTTCAATGTTTCTGTTTATTGGATCCGGATAAATGAATTATATCGATTTAATGTGTATCGTTAACATTATGATCTTATTGGCTTATTCTGTGACATCAAAAAACTCCATAAGAGAAAGTCTGGCGGTGTCAAATCTCACAATCTTGGTGAACAATTTATGAGTATTCCAGAGGAGATAACTATAATCCCGATCATCCCGACATCGTCAAGAGACTTTATATGAAATTAAAAGCTTCTAGTCTCCTCTGGTTAATCAGTAGCGAATCTCAACTAAGCCTTGACACTAAAGTCATCCTATATAAAATCGTTTTAAAACCAGTTTGGACATATGAGATCCAATTACGGGAAACGGCCAGTAATATCAGTATTGATCTTATACAAATATAACAGATGAAAATTTCTAGGAAATAAAAATACCTGAGTTTGCATGACTTGTGAAAGAAAATTTACCACCAAAAATTATTCTTGGTGGTAAATTCATGTTACCTCTACCAAGATAATCATCACCTCAGTTAAAGTACCAAACCTTCACACAAAGTTCACTAAGTTGAAGTATTTGAAAGTTCGAGGGGAACTGACAGCCTCTGGCATAGAGACGAAATTCTTGATTGACAAAATTGTTGTTTTGTAAACAAAAATGTGTTTTTATTTTCTTTTTGGCAACAACAAAATGTATTTGATTACATGTATTTTGTTGTTGCATGAGTTAGGTTTTTGACAACCGACTTAGGTTTTTGACAATTAGTTTCGTCTCTTGTTACTCTTTGGCCTCTGGTTCTCTCTAACATACTCTCACAGACAGCGATGTTCTCTGCTGTGGTCTCCAATTTGGTTACTTAACCTTGAAGAGTTTCTAGTTTCTGCACTAAAAGGGGCACCACTCGTTTACACTAACGAACATCAAATATACTAATTAAATTTTATTATTTGGACCTGCTGTTCAATGGTGCTAACTTGCTCTCGATTTTTGGTTTCAGTGAGTTAATAATAAGCAAAAATTTGAAAAAGAAGTCGTTAAACAATATGGCCGTCAGAAACTCGCTTTGGGAAAACCCTTTATATTACATTTTTTTTAATTCCAACTACTTAGCTTTAATATTTTCTCTAAATACTGTAGAGTACACGAAAAATATATTCTTGATTTAAAACACCTGTATGCCTACCATATGTATACACTAAAAGAAATTTTCCTTCTAAAAGACAATAAAAATAAAAACTTTAATAAAAGAGAAATTTTATAAATATTTAAGGAAATTTTCTAAAAATAGAAAACAACAATAATTCAAATTTCTAAGTGTAAGTTAAAAAACAAAAATTTTATAATTTCACACAATAATTAAAAAAATAAAAAAACTGACAATAAAAAGGGAGACATAGACACAGACAAATATACGCAAAAGGGCGGAAGAAAAGATTGATGGTATGAATAAAATTAGACACACACAAACACACACATAGTAAATACAACACTGAATAATAATAAAAAATTCAATGTAAATAATGTGTAAAAATGAAGAAGAACAAGAAGAATAAGAAGCCAAATATCAAATTAAAAATAAAAATATGAATAATTACAACAATGAGAACATACTACTACTAGTAGTAGTGTATAGAGAATAAGTTATTCTCTTTTAAACATAGATACATACATAAATATTAGAATGTATGTATCATGTAATAAGTACAATATAAAATATTTTAGTACTTTGACAATTCATGATGGTCATTAACAACGACAGACAACATTATTATAATTAACTCTACACAACGATGAAACGACAAGCGACAAATGATTTAGTCAACCAACCAAAAAATACCAACAAAAAAATAAATAAATCTACTACTTGTTCATAGTACAAAAATACATATAAATAAAATAAATATCCACCGCAAAAAAAAAAAAACATGAATACATACATGTTATTTAGAATGAAAAGTAAAAAAAAAAAAATAAAACACAAATTAAATAAAAATACAATCTATATAAGCATATTTTTTTTTTTTTTTTCTTCATCTCTTAAACAAGTTTTTCAGGCGGCAAATCACGTCACGTCAGGTTGCGTTCTACTCTTTAACAAAAAAGCAAAAAAAAAAAAAAACATTTTTTTAGACTTGTTTAGTCAAAAAGAAAATAACAGCAACAACTACAATAACAACAACAATATTAACCAATAATCATAGTCATAAAGGCTATAATTGTATTAACATCTAGCCAACAACAAATTAATTTAATAAAAACTTTAAAATACTCGCTGCTGTTAAAAAAATACATATATTTTAAAGTTGTTAAGTTAATTTAACTTTTTATACCCTACACTAACTCAGATGGGACAGATAAAAGGTTTTTGTAATGATGTTTACAAGGCATAGAAAAATTGGTAGGACCTACAGTTTAAAAGTATAACCAAATTTATCTCAGAATCACTTTCTGAATAAATTTAACTATGTCTGTCTTTCCGTCTGGTAGGATGCAATTAAAATATAATAAATAATAAAATTTAAAACCTACGGTTTCGTTGACATAAGCATGAAACTTGTAGAAATTTGTTTAAATCGGTTCCTTATTTCACTTAGACCCCATATTTTAACCAGAAAATCAAATAAATAGGAATCAATTCAAGAGAAAATCTTCGAAGCGATACCAAATTTGTCATACGCAAACAAAAAATATAGTTGTGATTTATTTATAATCATTAAAATAAATTATATAATTGCAGCAACCATATAATGGTTATAGTAAATAAACATGGCTTTCTGTAACAAAATTATTTTTGTAATAAAAATAAAATATGCTTGTTACAACCATTTTTATTGCATTATGCTATTTTATTCAATTCTAGAATAAAGAACAAGAGTAAATATAAATAACAAACAATTTGGTTAATAAAATGTATGCTTGATTACTATAATTACAATATGGTTGTTGTAATTATATAAATTATTCTAGTGGTCATAAAAAATTAAGATCTATTTAAATCTAAATAAAACTTATAAAATTCAAACGGATCAATTCATTATCCAAGTTCCTAGAGTATCACTTTAAGGCATACTTTCATACATACATACATACATATGCCCAATGATGTAGTGTATCATATGGTCGGGTTTAATCTTACTTTATTTTTAAAGTTAAATTATAAATGTTATTAAAACAAAAACCAGTCAGTTTTAACAAAAATATTTTTTTGTTCTTTGTACACTTGATCCAAAAGTTGAAAAGTTTAAAATCTGTTTTTTATTTAATTGTTCTTACTTTGTGTTGAAATAATGCAAAAATATCAATCAAAATTTTAATTGTTTTCTCTAGGGTTTAAAATACAAATTCCAAACTTTAAATGTTAAAAAAGGGCACCGAAAGATTAGTAAAATAATTAAGAATTTTATTTCAAAAAATATTTTAATTAGTCGCTTAAAAATATGCCTCTCTTCACACAATGCACATGTCGTATTATGATATTTACATGATGGTTAGACGGGGGAAACACAGCACAATTTATCTAGCTGCAAAATGTAAAAACTTCGTATTTACTTCTTCTCTCTTTATCCTACGAACTCAGAATTGCAGCTAGAAAAATTGCTGACCAACATCCCCGTAATTGGATTTCATATGTCCAAACCGATTTTATACAGGAAGACTTCAATGTGTAGTTTAGATTAGCTATTTATTAACCAGAGGGAACTAGAAACTTTTAACTTCAAATTAATTTTCTTGGTTTCTATATGACGAAACTAAGTCGCTATAAAATGATAAATGGTGCTTAAATGAAGTTTTTACAGTTCTAAGTACCAAAAAAAAAATCAGCTGATTAAGTAAGGTCACCTGTTTGAATTCGCCTTGATCGAGTCTATACTAGACATATTTGTATCGAAACAAACGTCAAAATCTGTCCCAATCTATACAAGGTAACAGCTGATTCGCCTGAATTGTTGAATTGGTTCTAAATTCGCCTTATTGCTGTTTTTTAGACAACTCTCACCAGCTTCCAAAAATTCTGATTGATTTCAACGTCTGTCTTGATAAAAATTTGTCTAGTATAGACACGAAATTAGGCGTGTAAAGGTATTTTGACAGTGTAATATTTTGTATTACGATTTACCTATAATTCGAATATTATAATATAATGTTAAAAAAAAAAGTATTGCCATGTGAATTATTTAAGTATTTTTCTATCGAATTTTTTTGACATTGCTTATTAAAAACGTAATATTTTATTTCTGAAAAATATTAATACTTTGTGTACTCGTTTGGAAATACCTTATAAGAAAAACAACGGTGGAGTAAAAGGGTCTTAAGCATGTCAGCTGATTCGTTGAATTTACGGTGGAGTAACGGGGACTTAAGCATCATATTTAATACCATTCAACTAACTTATATTTCCTAGTTCATCTAATCTATTTATGATGAAAGTATACATTATATGACAGCTAACAAAACAGTGGGTACTTGCCAACTTGAAGTTCCTTTGTCATAATATGCGGTCTACACGAGAATACTTAGAACATAATTTTGTGCTCACATGCATTTGGATAGTATGGACCTTTGTTCGCACTATTGTTCTAGCAACGATGTCTGCCATCAAACGTCATTTTTTATGCGGAAGAAAAGGCGCTGCATGAAAAATTATCGAAGTGACACTGATGGCAAACAAAAAATTACGATTTGTTCTACAAATGCTATGTCCACTCAAAACAAAATGAAAACGTGCAAAAAAGAAAAAGGATAGTATAGAAGTAGAATAAAAAAGTATACAATTATCTGAAATCTAACTTCTAGTCTATACTAGAAATGTTTGTATAAAAAAATCAAAATATTATCATGATTAAAAATTTTCAAGTGTATAAAAAATTTATTAAAGTTATTGCAGCATTACTCCACGTTTTATTTCCTAACATATGAAATAGCGTCGGCAGAATAACGAGAACAAGCTTTTATTTCCAACTTTATGTTTAGGGGTGGAGAAAACGTACAAGAGAATTTTTAATTTGTCATTTTTAATGAAAATTTTATTATTTTCTCTGTTTTTTATTTTTTTATTTGTTTTAACAAAATTAATTAATTTTCCATCATTGTTTTGTTAAAAAAAAATTAAAATTTTGGAAAATAAAAATAAATTTGACACCTTATGTTAAACATTAAGCCCAAATTACAATAGCGCGTAGTCAGCAAAAGTATCAGCAAAAATTATCAGCTGATCACTGTCAGCACAACATGTTGCTGCCGTTATAATTACAATTCAGCGTAGGCAGCCACAATTTACAACCACCATCCAGCTTTGTTCTACTTGTGTATTTTAGCCTATCATTTATTTATACTGCTGCTGACTACGCGCTATTGTAATTTGGGCTTTATTGCTCAGCTTTGTGCTTAAACATTTATTGCGAAATAGATTGCGCAATAGATTTCTTATTGGTCCACACGTAACATTTTGAAGAGCGAGATAGCATTTGACAATTGTGGACACAAAAATGTCTGCGTGGAGACGTAGAGTTAAGAGTGCTGACAACTTTGTATTGATGCTTGTTAACTAGTCGTCTTCACGTAACATAAAATATTTAACATTAACACTAACATCATGTTAATGATAAATTTAGATCGTTCAATTTGATGTTAATATTAATTTTTTCGATGTTAAAACATGGTTCTTTTAACATTTGCTTTAACAACCGCGTTTAAACATCGAAAACATTAATATCAAATTGAACGATTTACATTTATCAGAAACATGATGTTAGTGTTAATGTTAAATATTTTATGTTACGTGAAGACGACTAGTAAAGGACGTCAATTTGGGTGTTGCTAGTACTTTTTACATATTTTATTACGTCCATTCTATACTAGAAAATTTTAAAACAAACGTCAAATTTCTATCAGTATAAACATTTTTCTAATGTAGACTGAATTTGTCAGTATTATTACAGCGTTACATAGTGTCTGTATTAGACAACTTTTTATCAAGACAAACGTCAAAATTAACGAATATGGAAGCTGGCAACAGTAGTTGCACAAAAACAACAACGAATTATTATTGTTTTTTATATATGTGCAGTTTGACGAGAAAAAAATAATAAGCAGTTTAATTAAGGCTACTTTGTATAGATTCGGACTGATTTTGAAGATTGTTTTGATAAAAATTTGTCTAATGTAGACACTATATTAAAAAATAATTGATAGCACTCGAGCTCTGAAAACTTTGTCGACGCCATTTTGACTGTTGTTGGTACAAAACTTTGACATTTGTTTTGATAAAAATTTTCCTAACTTTGAGTCTACATTAGACAAATTTTTATCAAGACAAACGTCAAAATGAACTCGAATTTATGGAAGGTGGCAACAATTGTGCAAAAACAACAATATGGCGAATTCATTAATGTTTTTTATGTATGCAGTTTGACAGCTGTAACAACGAAAAATAATTATCAGCTGTTTAACTGAGGCTACCTTGTATAGATTCGCACCGATTTTGACGTTTGTCTTGATAAAAATTTGTCTAATGTAGACTCAAAGTAATATAGACTCGATGTTATGACGTGTAGTACGTCTTCCCTTATAAACGATAAAAAGAAAAAAAAATATCTATAATTCAGACAAAATATTGATGTATGTCTTAATAAAAATTTGTCTTGAAAAACTGACATAAATAATTAAAAATCTTAAAATATTAATAGCGGAGACATTTTAGACTTTTAGATAATATTACTTTCCAAGATGACTAATAAAACTATTAGTTCCATTATCCTATTTGTACCGTATCAGATTTTTATTTTATTAAACCATACAAATTTTACACCTTAAGATGATATAAATGTAAATATTTACAATTTAACGATTTCTCTTATAATTCCATAAAATAATCTTTTTAAAAATGATTCATATATATGTATATATATATATTTTTTTTTCTTGGCAGTTAATAAAATGTTGAAAATATTTTTCATGATTAAAATAATGCAACAAGGCGAAAAATTGTCCGACGATTTGAAAACATTGATAACATTAAATTAAAGATAATAAAAATAAGAAAACAAAGTTTTCAAAAAAAAAAAATAATAATAATAAATAAAAATAAAAAATATATAAGATTAAATGTTAAATTATTAAAATTAATTAAATTTTCTTTAATACATATTTTAATTATTAATTAAGACCTAATGTTGTAAAAAATTGTTTTTGTTTTTAAAAAATTTGTAACGAAATTTTTTCAAAGTGGAGTGAAGGGGGTAAAAAATCTAAACTTTAAATTTCTACAAAGTTGCTTTTTAAACTACTCCCTTTTTAACGCCTCCTTTTTTGCAACTCTGTGTTATTGATTAATCTAAATGCAATTAAATGACATTTTTGTTAATTTTATTTATAATAAAAATCAATACATTAGTAAAAGGCATACAAATAAATGTACATACATACATATGTATGTAGGTACATATTTCAAAATTTAAACCAAAAAAATTTGAAAAAATCTACATTCTCAAAGAGAATTACATATAAAATAAGACATTGATTTATAAAATGGGCGAAAAAAATGGCGTAGTCTGTTTATATTTGTTTGATTGTATGTTTGTATGTATGCATATATTATTGCATGTATGAATAAAAAGAAAACAGCAACAACTTACAGTTGAATGACATTATTTTTTTTTTTTTTTGTGTGTGTTTTCTTTATAATTTTTGACATACACATATACATTAAAAATAAACAAACGTCATTTGCAATAAACATTTTTTCATTATTTTTTAATTTGTAAAATAAATAAAATAAAGTACCAACAACTACAACAATAAGAAGATTAAGCTAAAATATAAAGAATTAATAAGAATTTAATGAGCTATACACGGGTTTTAAATTTGTTTTATTTTTTACTTTTACTTTCCTCTCTTATGGCTCTTTTTGTCTACAAACTTTATCTATAACACTGACCGACCTTGATTGTTAATAAAAAAAAATGCACAAAAATTAAAAAAATATATATATTTCACTTTTTTTTTTTTGACAATTTATCTGTAAAAACAGGCATTTAAAACAAAAAAAAAAAAAATACCAACGCAATTAATGCCAAAATACACAAAACAGCATTTTGCAATCTCTTTCTATGTAGAATGGAAAAAAAATACATCCACAAGTGACGCATTTCCAAAATATATAAAAACAAAAACAACATTAATAAAAAAAATATATAATCAAATATTGAGTTGTGTTGTTAGTGCATTAGTAGTTGTTGTTAAAATATATTTTTTAAGAGTTTTTTTTTTGTTCGATGACAAATCGCATTATTAAAACTACCTGAGCGCATACAATCATCATTGTCTTGGGGTCATTGTCACCTGCGTTCATAGGCTGTGGTATTGGATTGTTTATAAAACATTCAGAAGAGTATGTTTAGAGGGGGTCAAGCGGGTTGGATTTTTTTATGTTTAAAACAATTCATGGTATTTCATTTTGAGTTTGGCATTTAAAATACTAGATTAAATGTTGACGTATTAAGGATTAACCGGTTATTCGTTTATGACTAAAAACGATAAGTATTAAAAATCTTGGGTTAAGAAAATAATTTACATGAAATTAGCATGATAAAATAATAACAATCACTAAAAAAAAAATAAAAAAGCATTTAAATTTTAAACGTATAATCGTAAATTTTTTTTAAATTAAATTAACAAATTATGATTTTTTTTGCAAAGAAACATACATATTTAGTTTTTGACTTTAAGGCCGGTTTTTTAAATCAAGTAATCACTTTTTTACAAAGAAGTTTGCAAAAACAAAAAAAAAAAAAAAAAAATCAATAAATTGTTAATCGAATCAACTTTGAAGTAACCGTTTATATCAATCAGTTTTCAAGCAAATAATCAGGGCGAAATGAAACAGGTGGCAGCAGTGCTACAAAAACAATAATACGGCGAATTCATTAATTTTTTTATACATGGAGTTTGACAGTTTTAAGTACTAAAAATGTAATCAGCTGATTGAGGTCACCTGCTTGAATTCGCCTTGCATATAATTGTCCATTAGAGGGTCCCGTGGAAACGCGTTTTAGGGGTTTCGATGCAAGAGGACCCCTCAAACAATGCGTATTTATGAGCTGAATATGGAAAAAATATTTAAAATTCAGTTCCCTACCAGGGATTGATAATCTCAAGTTTAATACTTTTTGGCAAAAAAAACTTCGAGTTTTTTTTTCACGAAATAGGTGTAAATTTTGAATTTCAAACTTGTTATGGAAAAAATATTTTAAAATTTCTCTCTATGGGATTTTGTTTCCCTAATGGAGTTTTTTAATAATTTATTACAGACCATAGTTTCTACAATGAACTTTTTTAACATTTCAATCATTAAAGGAACAATTTGCAATAAAACTTTTTTCCGCATGATGCACTAAAATGACGTTTTTTTTTTTTTCATAACTGGTCTAAAATTACGAATTTTTTTACTAAACTTTAGAAATTTTTTTGGACAAAATGTTCTAGACCCGTGACTTTTAAAGCCCAAATTACAATAGCGCGTAGTCAGCAGCAGTGTGTGCTGCCATAATCAGCTGATAATTTAAAACGCACTGTTTGTTATGGAATTGATTACATTTGATCAGCAGCAGTTTGCAGTGCTCTTTTATTTAGCCATGTTTCTAAACTTACTGCGCTGCTTTCAGATTGAGAGTGAGCAAATAAATGAAAGGCTAAAATACACAAGTAGAATAAAGGAAGATGGTGGTTGCTGCATACACTTAAATGTAATTATAATGGCAGCAACATGTTATTCAGACAGTGAACAGCTGATAATTTTTACTGATACTGCTGCTGACTACGCGCTAATGTAATTTGAGCTTAATCGCTGGTAGGGAACTGAAGATCAATTTAAATTTTCTTTTAATATATTTTTTACATTTTCAGTACATTATTAAGCATCGAGTGAGGGGTTTTCCTACCAAGTTTTTTCTATGAGACACTTTATTGTCCATATGTAGTTCTCTGTATTTTAATTATTATTTTTTAAATATTGTTTAATATTTTAAATAAAATTTAATCTAATTATTCTAAATTTTAGAACAAAGTCTAATTTTTTAAGTTCTTTAAGTAATTGGTTAACCGATTACTCAATAAACCAATAATTTTTTAAGGAAAATAATTTTTTAAAATATTTAAAAATTTAATGTATTCTTAAGCAGGACAATTGTTCATAAGGTAATCAGTATTTTAATTAATAATTTTTTATTATTTTCTAACGGGTTACTCGGGTAATCGCTTAATTAAAAGTGATTAAACATAAATTTTTAATTTTAATATATCCTTAATTTTAAATTATATTAAAATATTTAAAATAAAAAGAATAAATAAATAATTTTTTTATTTTCATTTGAAAGAATTTATATTTGTTTAAAAGATTTCTCAACTGATTAATCAGGTAATCACTAATATAAAATCGAGTAATTACATTTAATTAATTTTAAATACTAAAATGTTGAATTCTGTTTTAAAACAAAATTTAAATCCTAAGAATTTAAACCTTAATTAAACGATTACTTAAATTCAAATAAATTATTTAATAAAGTAACCACTTTTTTATGTTTTTCATATATATTTTAATGACACTATTTGTTGTCATTAAAAACAAGCTCTGCAAATGATAATAATTTGAATATTTTTGTTATTTATGTTTTTAAATTAACTTCTAGCTTAGCAGATAACTAATTAACTTATGTAATAGTATAAAATTCTTCGGGTAATCGTTAAACATTTGTATTTTATGGGAATATTCATTAATTTTGAATTAAAAATCTTTAATTTTTCGTTAGGAAATTATAATAAATCTGAAATTTTTGGAGTTTTTATTAGTTTTAATATGTTTTAAAAACGAGCAATCGTTTAATCGGTTAACCATTACTGAGTAACCTTTGGTTTTTTTAAAGAAAAATATTGTAGAGCATAAATTTTCATAATTTTTATATATTTTCGAAAAACTTTCTTTATATTACAATAATATAACCGGTTAATTGAGTACTTGTTAAATTTAAGTGGGAGTAACTGTTAATTTTTTATTTGGAAATTATAAAAAAATCTAGAATTTTTGGAATTTATATCACTTTTACTACATTTTAATACAGTTATCGTAAAACCATTAACAAATAAACCGTTTAATCGGTTAATCAGTAACCGTTAGTTATGTTTATAGAATAATATTGAATAATTTAAACATTCATTTTTTTAATATTGTTGTAGAAACTTTCTTAATATCATAAGAAATAACAGAATAGTTGAGTAATCACAAATTTTTATTTTGAGTAACCGGTTATTTTTCACTTTTAAATTATAAAAAATTTTAAATTTTTACAATTTATATCATTTTATTTCAATTTCAATACCAAATAACCTTTTAATCAGGTAACCACTTAAAAAAAAAAAAGAGTAACCGCTTAATTAGCCATTAAATTTTCATAGGGAAATTATAGAATTTCAGGATTTTTAAAATTTATATTATTTTATTAATTTAATATAGCAAGTAAATGATTAATATGTAAATCATTAACGAGTAACCGTTGATTATTTCAAGGCCACAGTTAAATATGTGTAAAATTATTACTAATTTTTTTTTAATACAAGCTAAATAAGGAAATTGTTGTTTTATGTTGCAAAAAATAATTTGATTACTTGAGTAACCGTTGATTTTCTGTTTGAAATTATAAAAATAAACAAAGGATTTTAGAATATATTTTTTCTTTTATTTAAACATAAAAGTAATCGATTAATCGTTTAATTTTTAAGGAGTAACCGTTGATTTTTTGCATTGAAACAGTTAAAAGTATGCAAAAGTTTTTACTTTTAGTTAAATAAGGGTATTGTTATTTTATTTTGCTAAAACTAAACGGATACTTGGGTAACCACTTAATTATATTTTGAGTAACAATTAAATTTTTAAAAATTATAAAAAATCTAAGATTTTTAGAATTTATATTATTTTTATTAAATTTATATAGCATGTAATTGATTATACGTTTAAATATTAATGAATAACCATAATTTTTGTTGAAGTAAATTATTAAAAAGAATTTTCTTTTCATAGTAATGAAATATTTATTACTACAAATAACCGGTTAATTTTTCAATGTGAGTTTAGAGTTTATTAAGGATTACTTGAGTAATCGTTTTATTTGTGAATTCAATTATACAAATTTCTTCTTTGATAAATGGTTACCCGAATAATAAATTTTTATTATTGATTATGACGAAATGAAACAGGTGGCAGTAGTTCTAAAAATAACAATACGGCGAATTTATTATTTTTTAATCATCTAGTTTAACACTTCGCCGAGTAAGTACATAAAAGTAATCATCTCATTAAGTGAGGTCACCTATTTGAATTCGCCTTGAAAATTACTTTTTTCGCTTTTTATGATTCATTATTCGATTACTCGTTTATTGCGTTTCAATTGCCACACCAATCACTAATTCCTTTTTATCCTAGTGCCACCCAAAAAAAATGTGCATTCTTAAAAAAAAGTTGGCAATATTGACATGGGTGTGGGTTGTTTGTCTTTTTTTTTTACAAACTCACATGATTTGTGGCCAATTTTAAGGAAACATTAAAGATTTATTTAATTTTTTTTCTTATTAATTCATGTTTTTAATATTTGAAACATGACTAACATGATTTTAAAGTTTTTTTCTGTTTACAAATAAATAAGGATGTCATTTAAAAAGTCGGCAAGTGATAAGGCAAGGTCTGTTTGTTTGTCGGTTGTAAATACTTAAAAAGGTGCGTCCCAAAAACTTTACATATTATGAAAAAATCAAAAAAGTTTGTAAAATAATAAAAAAAAAGATTTATTTGTTTATGGGAAGGAAGGTATTAAGTATAAAATAACACATTTAATATGAGTTAAAATATTTGGTAATAAAATCAATTCTTTTGGTTAACAGTGTAGTATGGCGAAATGAAACAGGTGACAGCAGTTCTACAAAAACAACATTGCGACGAATTCATGAACTCTGTTATACATAGAGTTTAACACTTCAACGGGAAAGAAAAAAATTGTGCTTATATGCAGTTTGACAGTTCTAAGTACTAAAAAAAATTATTAGCTAATTACATAGTGTCTTCATTGCACAATTTTTTCTTAAGACAAAAGACAAAATCAGTGCGAATCTATACAAGGTAGCTTTAGTTAACAACTGATTATTATTTTTGGTTTTACAGCTATCATGCCTCTGTTGCCACCTTTCTTAAATTCGCGTTAATGTTGGCGTTTATCTTGATAAAAAATTGTCTAATGTAGACACTATTTAAGTGAGGTCACCTGTTTGAATTCCCTTTGGCTGTATGGAAATTTTGTATATTAACATAATGTCTAAATTAGAAAATTTTTTATCAATACAAACGTCAAAATTAATGCGAAATCATGGAAGGCGTCAACATTAATGTTTTTTAACCAGCAGTTTGACAGTTGTAATAACCAAAAATAATAATAAGCTGTTTAATTAAGTTTACCTTGTACAGATTCGCACTGATTTTGAAATTAATTTTGACGATAAAAATGTTTCTAATGCAGACACTACGTAATATACCTTTTTATTTGTCAAATTTTTATTTTAATAATATGTCATTATTATATTTAAATATGGCATCTCTATTTAATTAAGCGTTACTAATTACATCACTAATTGTTAACAAGTTTTTTTATTTAAAAACAAATTAGTTCAAGTTGAATTAAAAAAACAAAAGTACATTAACACATTAAGATCTTATAATCGCTATTTCTAAAACTTGTCTCTAATTTAATTGTGATTATCTGATTTGAAAGGTAAATTTCCTATCGATAGTCATGTAAAAATATTGCGAAAAAAATCTGATAATTGAAATAAAGTTTTAATGACAATGAAACAGTTAGAAATTAGATACAAATTAGTGTTGAATATTTAAAATATTAAAACCAGTAAGAAACCATAAACAATTATTTTTTAAAAATTGGACACAAGAAAATTAATATAAAAATGTATCTGTTTATTTTCTAAATATAAAATTTAATTTAATTTTTTACTAATTACTGGTCACAAATATTTAAAATTTCTTTTAATTTAAATCAAAAATATTTTTAAGAAATGAGCATCAAAAAATCAAACAAAAATACCAACGTAATGTCACAAATGTCAGGCACAAAATAACACCAGCACTGATATAACAATAATTTGGCAAAGCGATAAGATTTTATGGATTTTTATTTATTATTATATTTTTGACAAATTTTTTTTAGCTATTATAGCTATAAAAAGAATTATAAACTACGTCATTAAGAAAATGTCAACAAAACAATAACTTAAAGAAGAAATAGAAAGAATATTAGGCAACATAAAAGAAGATATTTAAAAATATTTAGTGAATAATGCACAAACCGCATTATAACAGTGTCACGGGCAGTAAGACAATTAGACAATTTTTTATCAAGACAAACGTCAAAATTAATGGGAATTTTACCGCTGCAGAAAAACAACTGTAAAATCCAAAAATAATAATCAGCTGTTTAACTGAAGTTATTTGTACAAATTCGCACTGATTTTGATATTTGTCTTAAAAAAATTTGTCTAATGTAGACACTACGTAATGCAGTGACAGTGTTAGGACAGTTAAGCCCAAATTACAATTGCGTGTAGTCAGCAGCAGTGTGTGCTGACATAATCAGCTGATAATTTAGAAAGCACTGTTTGTTATGGTGTTGATTACATTTGGTCAGCAACAGTTTGCAGTGCTGTTCCATTTAGCCCTGTTTCTAAATTCACTGCGCTGCTTTCAGATTGAGAGCAAGACAAAGAGAATGAGCAAATAAATGAGAGGCAAAAATACACAAGTAGAATAAAGTAAGATGGTGGTTGTAAATTGTGGCTGCCTACGCTGAATTGTAATTATAACGGCAGCAACATGTTGTACTGACAGTGAACAGCTGATAATTTTTGCTGATACTGTTGCTGACTACGCGCTATTGTAATTTGGGCTTTAACTGCTACGATAGCTCTATTTCTATTTTCATTGCCACTTATTACGTTTATACGCGCGATTTGTGCAAATAAAAATAACTTTTAAATAAATAATTCACTGTTTATAAGCAAATTGCACAAAGAAATATATTTTCTTATTTGTCGTGCCAGATGGGAAAAATTAAACTATCATCATCGAAAATTCTATGAACGTAAAAGGAAGTGGCAACGTTATACGTTTTATTTGAAATTACGAGTAGCTTCACTAATCACGATTATTTTTCGTGAGTTACTAACTTACAAATAAAGCACTAACTCACTGTTTATACAGCAAAATTTTTATATCGCAATATTTTTAATTGCGAGTAAGTGGTGCGTATAAACGTAATAACTGATTGATTGATTGATATTTTAGTATGCACTGCTTGTTATGGAGTTGATTACATTTGGTCAGCAGCAGTTTGCAGTGCTGTTTTATTTAGCCCTGTTTCTAAATTCACTGCGCTGCTTTCAGATTGAGAGCGAGACAAAGAGAGTGAGCAAAGAAATGAGAGAATCAAATACACTAGTATAATAAAGCAAGATCGTGGTTGTAAATCGTTGCTGTCAATGCTTAAATATAATTATAAAGGCATCAACATGCTATTCTGACAGTGAACAGCTGACGTCAGCAACAGTTTCAGCTGACTATGCGTTAATGTAATTTGGGTTTTACAGTGTTTGAATGCGGTTGGGGCTTAACGTAGTCTATATTAGAGAAATTTGTATCAAGACAAACGTAAAATTTTTCTTTGAATTGTAGACTATTTTTTTATTTCTGTCATAATAAACCGTGTAAAAAGTACCAACAACAATCAAGATGGCATCTTTTATCAAGCAACATCAAGACAAAGTTGTCAGAGCTCGGGCGCTGACAATTTTCTTTTAACGCTGCAATAATACTGACAAATTCTGTCTACATTAGAAAAATCTTTATCAAGATAAAATTTTTACGTTTTTCTTGATAAAAATTTGTCGAATGTAGACTCGAAGTTAAAGCTGCAATAATACTGAAAAATTCAGTCTACATTAGACGATAAACATTTGACATTTGTCTTGATAAAAATTTTGTCTAATGTAGACTCGACGTAAGAATAGTTGAGTTCAAGGAATTTTTAACAAGGCAATACCAGATCAGATGATTTTTTACAAAATTTACAAAAGAAATGTACAATTTAAAAACAACTTAAAGGCCCAACGACATGCAAGTTATTGCTGCTGTAAAATACGTGCTTTTGTATGGAACGGAATCAAATCAGTACGCCAAACTTATGCGCGAACTACTTTAAAGATGAAAAACATTCAACTGAAATGCCAAAGTACTATGTAAATACATTTTGACAGTTGTTTTTCTCCTTTTTTAATATTTTTTCATTCAGTTGGAAATTTTTATATTAAATTTTTTATTCCAACTGAGAACATAATTTAATTTTTATATTTTATGATATAACATTTTAATTATAAAATAATCCAACGACTGGGATTCATTTAATTTATACGTTGCGTAACTGTCAGTTGCAGTTGCAGCGAAAGTATTCTAAGTTGTGGGGCCTTAGGACTGTAACTTTTTAGATAAACAATGTCTTTTAAGTCACAAAATATAATTTATTTTGATAAAATAAGAAACAATCTTTTAAGTTAGATTTTTGATTAGTAAAGTTTTTACATCTTTTGTTTTATAATGATTTAAAAATACATTCACTATTTTCTTTAATATAAAATTTGTGTTTAGGGTATTCATCTCAGTTTTCATATTCAAATAATACACGCAATGTTAACAACTTTTTATTTTTAGTAAAATTACTTTCATAATTGTTCTGAACCTTTGACCTTTTAATATGTAGTATAAGAAAACAACAGGGTGTATTTTTTTTTAAGCATGTGTATTAAAAATAAATGATACTTTTGACATTTGAGATGACATTAATTTAATATTAGAATATAAAATCTACCTAAATTAATACACAGTTACTTTTGACTTAAAGAGAGAATTGTATGCAAAATATTAACAAAAATATTGTAAATATAATATAAAAGAAAATCCTTTATGCTGACAAAATTATAACAAAACGAATTTAAAGCAATTTTTGAATTAAATTTTGTTACAATTTTGTTATTGTTAAAAAGTTTAGAATATAGCTGATATTTAGATAAAATAACAATATACACTTAGGTTTTAAATTAAAAAAATCAAAATATAATTTATATACGCAAGTATTCGAAATTCCCCTCTTTAAACAAAAAAATTCTGCTTTTTTTATTAAATATTAAATTATTTTCTGTTTATATGCCATTTACACCAAACAAAAATTAGTAGTTTTTGCCTTCATTCGGTTTTTGATTGAAAAACTACATAAATTTATTTAGTTTTTCCATACAAATCAAAAACATTTCCATTTAGTTTTTTATTAAACTAATTATTATTAAAACTAATAAAAACTACTGAAATAAATATTTATGATACAACCTGTTTAGATGTTTTCATAAAAGTCAGCTTTTAAATATGATAAAAAAAAATTGTAAAATTTCTTGAATAATTTTATATGTTTTAAAATATTTTCCGGTATATTAACTATAAAATGTTGTTAAAAACGTTTTTAAAAATAAATATATAAGAAAACAGTGTTAATACATAGAAAATAATGATTCGATTTGCGTTGTTTCAGTTTGCGTCGCAACTCTCCGGTAGTTATAAAATCTATATTAAAAAAGCTTTGCTTAACATCATAAAATTCCTTTATTTTATTTAATTTTTTAATTTAAATTCTGTCTAATAAAACAAATTCTAATAAAAAATTAAAAATAGCCTGACAAAAAAGTTCTAATTAATTGTTTAAAAATTTTTGTTTTATATGCCATTTACACCAAGCAAAACTAGCAGTTTTTGCCTTCGTTCGGTTTTTAATTCAAAAGCTACATAAATTTCTTAAATTTTTCCATACAAATCAAAAACAATTTTTATCTAGTTTTTATTAAAAACCTAATAAAAACTACTAAAATAAATATTTATGATACATCCTGTTTTGTTGTTTTCAGAAATGTCAGCTTTTGTATACGATGAAAAATAAAAAATTGTAAAATTTATTGAATAATTTAATTTTTTTTATACATTTTTGTGTAAATTATTTTTAAAATATTGTTAAAAACATTTTTAATAATAAAGTTAAATTTAATTGTATACAAAAACAAAAATATAAAAAAGTTAATATGTACATTATATAGGTTGAATTTCAATTAATAAAATAATTGAATATGTATTATTTATAATTGAAATTTAATTTTAAATGTTTCTATATACATACATTTGAATATTATTTATATTAGAATACTTTAATTTTGAGTAGTTTATTTGATTAGAAAAAAATATTTGCAAACATTTTAAAATTCTGATTATTAATTTAGCCTATAACGTTTACTAGATTATTTCAAAATTATATTTTCAAACTATAATATTTTTAATAACTAAAACAACTAAAACTACCTCATTTAGTTTTGAGTAATTTGTGGCTTTTAAATATTTATTTAAAATCAAATTTTTTAAGAAAAATATTCACCTTTTTTATGGGAGAGAGGATATTAGCAACAATCTTTAAATAAAGTTGCTTATTAATAAATAATTTCACAATATTTTATATTTTTAATCCATTTGACAGGTAGTTGTAGTAGTTTAAACAGGGCTGGGGCTGCTGTTGGGAGTTGTATTGGTTTTGTTTAAATATTTTTTTTTTTATTTTGTATATAAAATAAAATCCAATTTGTTTTATATCACAATTTTTCCAGGTCAACGTTTTTCTTTTTTTTTTAGCAACAAAAAAATTATAACTTTTTTTCTGATAAAATTTATAATAAAGATGATCAACAGGTTGTTTTAAAACAAATAAAATAAAGAACTTTTTTAGTTAAAGGTATTTTTTGTTATTTTTGTTTTATTTAAGGTATACATTTTTTATAATGAGATTGAATTTTGTTTTTTTGCACTTTTTGGGAAATTTTTTTTTTTTTTTTTTTTTTTTTGTTTAAGGATTTAATTCTTTGTGTTTTGTTAGCAAATTTATTTATTATTTATGTACATAAAGTTAACACTCGTTTAGACGTCAAAATTATAAAAAAAAAGAAGAACAAGAAAGCCAGACCTTGTCAAGGTGTAAGAAAGATTTTGTTTTTTGTTGTTTTTATTTTAGGCAGACGCATAAAATTATAACCAGACTATTGAAGATTCCTTTAGGATTTTACTAATACTTTGTTAGACATACACGCACAAATATACATATTTAAACATTTGTATTTGTTATTGTTGTTGTTTTATTTTCTCTTTTTTTGGGTTTTTCTTCTTTTTTTAAAAGTAATAATGAAGTTTTATAAACATCATTTAACAAGAAAATAACAAAAACAAAAAAACCTAAACAAAGGCCAGTCTTAAAAACACGCACATATTTTCGCGTCAATTCTGTTTCTTTTTTTTTCTTGTTTTGTTTACACACACTCTCATACGCACTCCTAACAAAATATATAGAACGAACAAAAACACACGAACATTTAAAATTTCTGTCTGCACGAAGATTTAAACGAAGTTATTATTATTATTCTTATTCTTGTTATTATTATATTTATAGTTGTTGTTGTTGTTATTGATGTTTAATATTAGACGAAGGATGTGGGTATGAAGGTTTGTATACATGTTGTATTATTATTGTTGTTGTTTTTTTTATTATTAACATTACATTAATGTTTTTGTTGTTTATTTTTTGTATAGTGGCGGCGGCGTAGCTGCCAGCCTGTTTAGAATAGTGCTAAGCAGAGGCGTTAAATCGTTAAAAATTTTTCTTTAAGGATTTTTTTCACTCAATCAAAGGATTTTATTTTAATTTTTATTTAAAATAAGCCAACTTTTTTTTAAAGGTTTTAACAATTTTCTTTTTTTTTAATAATTTTTAATTTTAAAAATTTAAATATATATTTTTTATTTATGTTTTAAATATTTTTTAATTTTTTATAAATTTCAAAAATTTTGTCATAATTTTATTTAACATTTTTTTTTCCAAACTTAATAATTTTTCACATCTTTATGTTAATTAAATAAGCACGTTCTCGTTTCTCTTATTTAAAAAATCATACTCTTTTTTTTCAAATTTTTCCAAAACAATTTTAAAATTATTCTGCCAAACCAATTCAAAAACAAGCCAAGTTGCAGAAAAAAAATTTTGGCGTGAAATTTAAATAATTTTAGTTTTCAATGCACGTCTTGTTTTTTTAACATTCACTTGTTAAGTGTAAGTTGTATATAAAATTCATGTGTTTTGATTTCTTTTCTTTAAAATTTCTTTATAAAATAACAACAAATTGTATAAAATTTTTCATTATACACAAAATACAATTTTGTCACGAAGCGTTTTTTTTTTTTTGTTTTATATTTTTTCTTAATTTTCTTCTTGTTTCTTCGATTTCAATAATAATTTAACAATATATTTTTAATTTAATTTGTTTCTCACTACTACGCTCCGTTTCTAAAATGTGTTTGTTTTTTTTTATATATTTCTTGCTTCATTTATATGCGTTTGTATTGTTTTGTTTGTTTGAGTTTCAGTTTCATACGTAAAAGAAAGAAAATACTCCGCTAACGACGATGTCCAAACAAATACTAAATCAATGATTTGTCAGTCATTGCCAGAGTCGTGAACTCAGTTTTTGTATATGAAATACAACAAAAACAACTACAACAACACTAACACCACCAACAACAACAACAAGAAGAGCAACAAAATAATGTGTATAGAAAAAAACACACTAAAATTTAAAGGCAAAACAAAACTCACACAGATACTCGGCTACACACAAAAAAATTTACTTCATTCATGCACTCACTAACACATTTAAGAGCAAGTGTATTTTTTGTGAGTGCTCTTTTTTATTAAGAGAAAGAATTTTATGAGAACTTTAGTGTATACAGAGATGAATAGAAAAATAGTTTAGTTAGACAATATATGAAACTGATAATGAGCTGAAAAAATAATGATTTTGTCGTCAGAACTATTTTAACCCATGATTGTCTTTGATAGGATGTTCTCTTTTTTTATTTTATTATAATTCTTATGCACTGCTTTTGAAGTTCTTTTCTTAAAACTATGCTTAGATAATTTTTTGATAAATATGTTCTTTATAACAAAATACTTTTGTTTAAAACTTTATCAAAAAAAAATCCTTCAAATATTTTAGGATAAAGTATTTTATTTGATGTTTTATTTCAATATTTAGCCCTAAATAAAATTTAATTACGTAAAGGTATTCCAATCATGTTTTAGTACAATATAGATAAATTTTTTTTTTTTAAATCAGAGAATTAAAAAAACTTAAACTTTTCAGTACCAAAATGTCAAAAATCTTAATCTGGGAAAAACTTATTTAAAAAATTTACCTTTTTTATTAAAACGATCACCCAGCCATTGTAAAAAGTGTGGCTCACAAAATATTTTTTGTGTGTTTAATCAACAATAATATTTTGGACAAATTCTATAAAAGCGGAATTTGTCAGTAGCGAAAAACACACTTTTTTAAATATTTACGCCATTTATATGAAAGTTTGAGAAGTTGCTATCCCATGTCTGGTTTCCTGACATCAAGGAGATATACATTAAAATGTAGGTAATCACTTCATCTTTAAAATTCTGCCCTATAAATTTAAATTCACTGAATGGCCCAAATTTTCTTTACAAAAAACTGCAAAATTTCAAAAATCGTATTTTTTTTTTTTTTTTTTCACCGCATAACTTTTCAACGGATTGTAAACAGAGTATTTTTTATACAGCAAATGAATTTACAAAGATTTGTCTTTCATCTGGTTAATGGTTTAAATAAAAAGTTGCAAATTGTCAGTGCAAAACTAAAATGAATCTAAAAATCCTCCAAAAATTCAACTCAGTTTTTTTTAAATTTCTTAAATTTCTTAGTTTTAAATGCCTGTATTTCCGTGAGATTTTTCGCGAATGATTTCAAATTTAGGTTTTGTTAGTTAGTTTGTGAGATCTACAAAAAGCCATCAACACAATTCCTAATTTTAAATACAAGACACTTAAAATAAGTTTCAAACAATTTCGAAATTTTTTGATTTTCCTCATATATTTGCATATATAATTTGCTAAGCATTTTTCTCTTTCCTGAGCTTTCTGAAGCTCCCAGACGACGTAGAAATTTATGGATTTATTTATAGGATTTATGTGTAATTTTCTAACCATTTTTCTCTTTCCAGAGCTTTCTGAAGCTCCCAGACGTGGTAGAAAGTTAAAATTCGGCTTACATACAAATCTTAACGGATGCAGATTTTTCTATCAGGGAGCGGAGATACGCGATTAAAATTTGTTTATGTATTTTTTATTTTTCTTTTTTTTTTTGGTCTGTTTTAGTTTAAGAAATTTTGATTTGCTATATTCATTGTTGCTCTCCAAATCATATCGAACTGATTTCGGTCAGGGAGGGTATTTACGTCGATTTTTTTTTAATTTTTTAAAAAGTAGTTTAACAACTTAATCACTTTAATCACACAACAAATTCTAAAAGCGTCAAAATGTTGTTCATAAATTTTTTTTAAGATTTTCGGATTTGTTTGTGCATATTTTTATTATAATATTTTATTTCCTGGCATTGGCAGGCCTATACGTTCGTATATACATATATATTTTATTTAAAAACTATATTATATAGTTATGTACCCGAATCAGACATTTTACTTAAAAATGCCATCGATTTGTTAGTGCATATTTTTCCAAATAATGCATATAAATTTGCACATTTTTTCATTTTCTCAGTTTTTTTTTTTTAACTTTTTTGTTAAAATACACCGTTTTTAGTTCATATTTTTGCCTATTTACTAGCAAACGCACATTTTTTTAATGTTTTTTTTTTTAATAATGCACATGAATTTACATATTTTTAATTTTTTTTATAACGCTCATAAAAAGTGTTCTAGAATTATTAACTTTCATTTAGCGGTTATTCACAAACACGTTATTAAGAAGGGGGAGAACTTAAATAAAAACCATGATTTAAATATAAGCTATAGAAATTGTTAAACGAGTATTAACATCAAGAAATATTAATTATAATCTATAATTTGTCTGCAAGCTACGGAAGGTCCTATTGTTGAAAAAAAAATAATTAAAAATTGCAAGCATTTACTGAAAATAATAAAAATGTTGAGGATATTAAACAAATGAATCTCAATTATGCTAAGTTCAGATCTAGAGCTTAGAAGAACACTCTCCTTCTGAACTACAATTATTCAAATACGATCCTATAACATCTCTTTATATATAACATTACATGTATATAAAATAGACAATCGTTTATGTTTGACAACTTAGCAAAAAAATGTTTGTTTATAAAAATAAAAATATATGTAACAAAAAAATTTTAACTTTTAAATCAGTCCATTACTTAGATTGCCAGAATCAATTTTTTTTTACATAATAAAAATTAAAAAAATAAATGCATATTTTCTAAATTTTTTATGCTATATTTTTTGCAAATATTAATGGATGTCAGGTATTTTCTTAATTCTGAGAATATTTTATTAAAAATTTATATGTTTTTTATGTAATAAAAAAGTGCCAAAAACAGATGTTTAAATATTGAATGCAATCATCTGTTTCAAAGTAAATCATTTTCGGAACATTCACGATAACAAATTTTTATTCCAGAATAAAATAAATATTCAACATATTTTAGCAATAAAATTAATTTAAATGATATTAGGTATCAGCATTAATAATAAATTATATTCTGCGAAAGTATGAGAAATCTACATCGATAAAATACAGAAACGATTAAAAATAAAATACATATAATTTAATTACTTACTGCTAATTTAGTATTATAATTATTACAAATTGTTTGGACGTACCTAAAAATATAAGAAAAAATAAATTATTTAATTTTATTGTAAGAAAAATGCATTATTATATTAAAAATTATAGATACGTTCCAACAAAATATACTTATAATGTAACTTATTATAGCATGGTTAAGTGAAACAGGTGATAGCAATTCTACAAAAACTACAATAGGGCGAATTCATTAATTTTTTTACGCATGGAGATTGACACTTAAACGAGTAAGCCAAAATTGTG
>OX596077.1:100040038-100085038 GCA_951394005.1 Protophormia terraenovae
AAGCGGATACTTTCTCCTCAAAACATTTCCTACTGTTATAGGCAAACCATACGTTCTGAAAAACGACTAATCATTTAGTAATCTGTAAGTATTCCTTTGAGAAACTTAACAAAAAGACTAAGTACTTTTGCACTCAAGAGAGGACCGTTTTAGATAACATACAATTAGTAACTGAAAAACAACTTAATGACTATTAAACAATTATATTCTATATAGTGAATGTCATTATGTCGTGGAACTTATATTAACTGTACCTGGTAATTTCTTAAAATTAATTAGAGCTTGATTAAGGTAAATATCAGTATTCGTAATACAGAAATAAAATTCCTGAATTCTATTTAGTAACATTAATTTTAGCTTGGAAAACTTTACATGCACTTGGTAAGCTGAGAGTTCCCAGATTATGACAGAGAATATCTGTCCCAGTATCAGTTCCTCCAAGTCCACAATACAGGATAAATGTCCATCGAGCTTCGTAGATACATAGTCCGATTTATTTTGAAAAGGCGATCACATTCATGGTAGTTTAATTCGAGTAAATAGTCAAGTAGGGACTAGATGACATCGTTTTTACAAGACCATACAATTCGTCAGATGTATTATGCCTAAAACCTATATTAATATACTGGAGTACTAGATTCCCCTCTGTAGCCATGAGGTATCTTAATAAATGGCCTATAACCCTTGATATCACACAAAGTTTATCTAGCATGTCGTTACCTAGGAATCACTTCCAACACAAGCCAAGACACTTACCATAAGAAACGTAGTAAGTATAATAAGATAATAAGATCAGTGGAAATAGCTCTACACTACAAATATTCGCTCGAAGTATGTATTGATATAGAAGGACCATGTAAGCCCGGAAAAACTGAAATTTTATCGTACACAAGAAATACGAAAATCGTACATTTGATAAAAAAAAATTAAGATTTCCAACCAAAACAAATATTTAGGTGTTATCCTGGATCGAAAATTAAGATGGAACACTTAAAATACAGGTCCAAAAAACCTTACAGATGTTGTTTAATAAGTAAGATCCATAGACTTTAAATGGGATCTTAATAAGAAAATGATACACTGGCTCTAGTGGAGTAACCTATGCTTCAGAAGTATTATGCCTAGGATTAAGTTTTGAGACCAGAGCAATATCTAAAAAAGATCTAGAAACAATTCTATTTGTCCAACAGATAGAATATAAAGCGGCCCTTATGGCAAATTGGCACCAAACGATGTGACCACAAATCGTATCATCAATATATAATCGAGGGACTAGACGAATATACGCACAATCCAAAAGTATCAAACAGGATGACAAATGTATATTGCGGTAAATTTGTTACGTTGATACCAGATCGTCACTCTTGGTCTAACAGAAATCTTACTTAGATGCCTTTAAGTATTGATAGACGGATGGCTTGAAATTAGTGGTATAACCGGAATGATACTCTATATAGAAGAATCAAAAACCAGGCTATTCTTTCATATGCATAGCCATAATGTGCGTTTTTAAGATGAAGTATATGAGATCAGAGAATGTATTTTCTATAAATATAATATCCTAAGCATTTTTCTCTTTCCAGATCTTTCTTAAGCTCCCAGCAGACAGAGAAAATTAAAATTCGACTTATTGATAAAACTATTTGTTCTACAAATCCTAACTGATTTTTTTAAAGTCAATTTTGGTTTTAAAATGTTTAAATTTTATATATTCATTTTTTTGTTCTCCAAATCTTATCGGAAACTGATTTTGTATTTCGATTGAACGATTTTTTTTCTTTATTAATACTGTAAGCGTTATTATTTAAAAAAAAAAATGGTATAACTATATACCATTTTTTCACTATATTTTAACGATATATTTATTTGATTCAAAATACTTGTTCATTGGGTAAAGCTTCTTCTTTCTAAAATCAAATTATTACTATTTTGAATCAGACATTTTACGTTGAATTGCTGTACACCATAATTTATGTTTTGTTTCTTTTTGTTCTTCTAAATCAGTGCTTGCCAAAGTGGCGCACATGTGCAGACGTTCTCTTAATTTTTTTCATTTCTACAATACAAAACCTATAATAAAAAAAACCATGTTAATAAGATGCGTTCTCAGAGTGGCAAGCACTGTTCTAAATCAACAAACAATTTCATTGAAATAATGCACAAGTTCTTTAAACTCAACGAACATGTTCGTTTATTATTAAAAATATAATATAATACATACATAGGTGCGTTGAATTTTACGTTGAAGTTGTAATTACTTTTTTCAGTGTACGCCAGTATATAGATATTAACATTATTATGGATTTCCAAATATCAAGCAGTAGCATCCGAATCTGAGAACGAATTTGACACTCTCTGTTAAATATTATGATAGACCCAAGGTATATTAACTATTAGGTAGAGTTGAAAACACAGCTGACTTTTTTTTTCTTTATGTGTAATGACTGTCAAATCTTTTTTTTATATGGTGTTTGTTTCTATGTGTGTTTTGTTTACATTTTTTATATCATTTTTGTTATTGTTTCAATGTACAAAATTTGACATTTTACGAAAACAAATGAGAGAACTTTTTTTATTGTTGTATTTATTGTAGAATTGCTCTAACCTAATAGTAAATAAAGGCCGGGTTAGTTTGTTGTTTATGTGATGTTGATGTTCCGTTTATTTACGGGAAGAATTTTGTGCAATTAACCAAAATTAATAACGTGACATATGTTTGTGACATTTGTTAGCAAAAACACAGAGTTACCATAAATTATTTACTAGAAAAAGCCTAAAAATGCAACTCTGTTTAAAATTAAACATGCCAAATATTTATGTACTTAATTGTTTGAGCATTTAATTATTTTCGTTCATTTATTTCTTTGTTTATTTAGTGGTTTTTCCTTTTTATTTCGTTAAGCATTTGTTTATTTGTAAGAAAAAAGTTATTGTTTGGCAACACTGCTAACAGCTGTCACGGAACAACGCAAGAAAATTCTGTTTTCAACAGAATCAGACATCACATCAACGTGAAGTTTTAATAATTGTTAGCATTACAATACATGCAATATAAACGATCAGCTGTTTACTTTGCGGGAGGAAACGTCACATAAACAACCAACTAATTCACGCTTAAGCCTTGGATAGACCCAATTTTTAAACAGTTTGCCGTGTGGGGTAGATAGTTTAAAAGTGTCCGAGCAAAAAAATATTGAAAATGAAGAATTAAAGACTTTGCTCGTTCCTGAGTCATGTTAAATACAAGAAATGCTTGAATTTATCAAGAAGCAATGAATTGTTACGGAAAGTTCGCCAAGTAGACAAATCGACATCATGGCTCCCAAGTAATGCTCTGTATTTAATGGAATGTATTATGCGCTGCTAAATCAGGGTGAAATAATCACGAGAGGCCTGTGCTGAACACAATTGATCAATATGAACAACAAGACTTTTCCTCATAACCATACTGGAGGTTCGCTGGAAATCTACCAATTCCTGATGGGGTCCGCGAGATGAGCAATCGTGGAACCTCTGGTCTAAACTACACCTCTACTTTGAAAAAGTTGCTCTGCTTTAATTCTATAGATTTATAATCCCTGAAATTGTAAAGAATCTTAGTCCGGTTTTACACACAGAATTTTTCTTGCTGCAATTCTGAGTTTGTTGGAGAACGAGGTAAAAATTATATAAAAGCTACTACTCTCTCTATCTCCTACGAACTCTGAATTGCAGCAAGAAAAATTACTGTGTGTGAACCATAGAGTAACATATAGAGACGAAATTCTCGATTGACAATTGAAAAAAATTGTTGCTTTGTAAACAAAAATGTGTTTTTATTTTCTTCTAGCAACAACAAAATGTATTTGGTTACATGTATTTTGTTGTTGCATGAGTTAGGTTTTTGACAATCGACTTAGGTTTTTGACAATTAGTCTCGTCTCTTGTTACTCTTTGGTGTGAACTACGAGTAATTAATTATCACTTTTTTATTTTAATTTTAAAATTTACATCAACATTGACATTACTCTTAATTTTGTGTATACAACATTGTAAACATGAACGTGAATTTTTCTTTTTTTTTTATTTGTATACGAGTATTTTCTCCTAAAAACAAAAGAGACGAAACAAGACGAATTTAATCGAATAGAGTCGAGTCAAGTCACAATTTAACTGACTGGCCAACTGACTGAGTAACTGAATGACTGACTGCAAGTTTCTGTTGTTGTTAGTATTGTTTTTCTGATTGTATTAAATGACTGCAAGCAAGGAGAAGGGAGACTGTGTGTCGTTGTTAGCACAGACTGACTGTATAAATAAATACAAAGTATTATATTGTTATTATTGTTGAGAAATTTATAAAGCAATAAGAAAAAAATAAAATAGAATAAATAAATATAATAAAACCAACAACACTAAAAATAATAAAAAAAAAAAAAAAACAGTGTGTATCTGTCTGTCTGTGTGTTTGTATTTGAAGAGTATGGATGCACCCATCCTTTGTACAGTGAAGGAAAAAAAAAAAATAAAATAAAAAAAAACTAACGAAAGAATGATTGAATTAAAAAGTACGAGTGTTTGTAGAAAATGTGTAGGTACTTGTAGGTTTTGTTTTTGTAGTTGATTTAAAAAAAATAAAATCGAATACCACAATATCATTAAATCAGAGTGTATATCAGATATTTACGAGGGTAGCTAGAATAATTTATGACAAAAAAACTCTGTAATTTGAATAAAATATGTTTTCAATTAAAACTTTAATTTTTTATACTTAATTTCCAATTAAAATCAAATAATCCTATTACTCTTTGGTTCCTTTAGCTGAAAGAACCTTCTTAGACTATCCTCTCATATTATGGGAACGAACACACATTCATTTCATATTTAATAGTAATCTCGTGGTTGCTTGTTGCCACTGCCTACCTACCACTAATGTTGGTGTCTGCTGGCGGCGCATGCAGTATCATATATTTTCTTCAATCGTATGGGATGATTGATTATTTTTGATATTTAAGAATTTCATTCACTCGTGCAACAACGACATAGACAATGACAACAATACTGTGGTAAACAACACAAGCAAGAAGCAAAGAAAATGCAAATAATAAAGAAAAAGAAATTTGAAAAGGAAACTTTTTTTGTAAACAACTTGTTAATGAAAATTTGGAAAATTTTTTGGATTTTCCAAGACATTAAATTTTTTTCGGAGTCTATGTCAATCATACATGACTGATTTTATTAGGGGTTCATTGAAATAGAGGAGGACTAAAGTTGAAAGCGTGTGGAATTAGAGGTGTATAAAAATTGTATTTAATAGAATAACAGGAACATGTTTACATTGATTGCAAAACCCCAAACCAGATAATTTATAATATTGTTCTCTTTTTTTCTAAAGTAAAAAATATGCCTTTAAAATCAATACTTTGCTGAAGCTGGAATTCAAACTGTATTTAAATTTAAATTCAAGAATCTTTTAAGTTAGGCCAGGTTAAATGGGTAGCTGCATATTTAGATAAAGTGACTGCTCACTTGGGTCCTGTTGGTTCTTGAGGAATCACATGTATGTGGTTCATATAGGGTTGCCAGACGGCCTTGAATGAACTTGTTTGTCAAGATATTTTAAGTCTTGTCAAGTTACAAGTTCAAATAAAATTTGTCAACCTAAAAATAATATATTGCCAATGAGTAACGCTTTTTTTGTAAATGATCATTATATAAGTTAATATAAAAATGAATTTCTGATATTTTATTTTTAATGAATTTTATAGGTATTATTTTTATAACCACCATCAAAAAGATGGGGGTATATTTATTTTGTCATTCCGTGTATAACATGTCGAAGGAATCATCTAAGACCCCACAAAGTATATATTTTCTGGGTCCTGGTTAGATTCTGAGTCGATCTAGCTATGTCCGTCCGTCTGTCCGTCTGTTGAAAGCAGGATAGGGCTCGAACGGAACAACGTATAATATAAGGTTTGTTTGGGATTGAAAATGGGAAAAATCGGTTGATAAACAAACAAGTTATGGGCTAAAAACTAGAAACACAGGGTGTCCGTTTTATACTTTTCTGCTGATATTTCTTCAACAGAACCATGTACGACAACGAAATTTTGTACGTATAGTTCGGGGATCGATATAAACTCGCAAACCAAAAATGGGCGTGGTCCGTCCACTTTACCGCCCACCTCCCATATAAGGTGAAAATCAACGAAATTGTGTTCAAATAGTTCAAGGACCAATATAAACTCGGAAACAAAAAATGGGAGTGGTCCGTCCACTTTACCGCGCCCTCCCATATAATGTAAAATTTGAAAAAGTTGATGGTGGGTATATAGATTCGGCCGGGCCGAATATAACATTCGCGCTTGTTTTTAGTTTAATATTATTTTGTTATTTTTTTTTTTAATTTGTTTTTTTTTTTACATTTGTGGTGATGTCAAGTTAATTTGTTTAAAATCAAGTTGAATTTTTCGGAATGTCAAGTCAAACTACTTACCATTTCTGGCAACCCTAGGTTCATATATCCGTATCAAGGTTCGTATCGAACCTACTCGATGCATGTATGAATAAATCAGTCTGATATCAATTTCAGAGAGATTGGGTAAAATATGCATATACGGATTACCAAAATTTTTATTTCTGATACTCGAGACAGGTGACATATATGATGTTCCACTGTCTCCTTCTCTTCCTCATTATAGTAGTCCTTAAAAGGGAATCCTAGTCTTCTAGCGTGCACACCAGTGATCCAAAAATTCTACAAGAATTGAATTCATAGCTGGCGTGTTGGCTTGTCTAAGATGAAATTGGTTACGAAGGAGAGAACCAGTTTTGCCTAATTTATTCGCAATGATACTTACCGTAATATTTGAATGGCCCCTAACCAAAATTAGTTCTAGATTTGAATGTCTCGTTATCTCATTTAGAGATGCCTGGCATTCATGCAGTGTTTTTTTAATGAAAATCCACGATATTGCTGTTTTATTTTAATTAATAAAACATTTATTTAATTTTTAATGAAATTAATTAATTAAAAAATAAATTTAATAATGAAAAATCTTAAGTGCTATGCGTTATTCATCGTCCGAAGTCCAAAAATACTCTGTTGTCTCCTCAAAACTAAAATTCGTTTATCCTGTCACTCGTCAATGCCACAATTTAATTCTCGTTACTTTGAACTCGTTAGTATTAATTCCCCAGAGTTGTATCATCAAAATGTTCGAACACTTCTAGTGATTGGACGTTGTCACCCAATCCCACATTCATGTACCACCTTAGATGTAGAAAAGACACCTGATAGAGTTTTCATCGTGGTTTGACTATCCATACAAATTTGAATATTCACTCCGAATACCCTGTAGTGCATTAGCCAGTTTACCGCTCTTTTTTTGACAGAAATCTTTGCTTGCAGAACGATGCAAATATTCAATATCAAATATTTTTCTTATATTCGGCAATATATACACCACTCAACTCCTTCTGTAGATTTAGATCCATCAGTATAAACTAGTTATTAGATTGGAATCGTCTGAGATCAATACTGAAAATATTGTATCCAGAAAGGGTTTAGGTATGTAATAATCAGTCACTTGAGATTCCTAAGATGGTAGCATGATCATAGTTCTTATTGTTCCATGCATGTATAGTATTGAACCTTGCCGCAGACATGATTGCGATCTGTTTGGCCTTTAGGTGAACAGGTAACCAGTTCATTAAAACGAATAATGTCCTGGATGGTGTTGTACAAAGCGCACCTGTTATTAGTAGCGCTAAGCTGCACAGAACCCTTTCGAAGATTCTGCAATAAGTGGATTTTTTCCATGGACTTCAACTTTAATCAACATGTCGAAGACCCATTTTTCTATTCAAGGATTTAATCCCCAGAACAACCCTATATCTTTCCTATACATATAAAGGGCAATGTTAGCCTTTGACACCCTAGTGGAGCCAGGATTGTTTAGAGTCCAGTATAATACCATGGTATCACAAACCCTTTCAGTAATACTTATTTTCTCGTAGATTCTCCCACCTATTTTTTGAAGACTATAACAAGTAATTTTAAGACTGATGACAATGTTAATGGATCAGTAAACATGTGTTAACTGTAACGATCGAATACAGAGATCCATAGGGAAATACTCACTATTATCTAATTTTTAATTAACAAATATAATATTGCAATAATCAATAGGATCTCAGGGTTCTAAACATGAAGAAATCTTGTTAAAATACTGCCCTCAAGGCTTTTGTATTGCCTTAAACATTATCAGTTACACAACACTCTTCTGGGATTTCAAAGACTCTACAATGGTGAACAATATAAAAAGATGGATACTGAATTGACAATTTAAATGGCCGTCAGTGGTTCGTAGAGTTCGAATTAATTATGGATTTCCTTAAGGCGGAGTTTTGTCACCAATCCATATAACTTCTCTCTCTAAAGCCTCTGATCTGGAAAGGTGAACGCTTCATTCATTACTAGGTCGAAGTAGTTAAAACTTTAAAGGAGTAAAAATTTTCGACTACGAACAAACCACTTATTCTGATCTGATTGCGAATTAAAACAAGATTCTCATTAACACTTGGAATATTGCCAAGTAAATAATATTGAACAATCAGTTCGAACTACGTTACTCAATTGTTGAGTGTTTCCTAGAATGATAGCCAGTAAAGAAAAAAGCTGCTAAATTGGAAGTCTTAATGGCCCACACTAGTTGTTTATCGATAATTTTATTAAATCATATTTACATATGTATATGGAAGTAAAGAAGCTGAACGCATTTCCTTCATGAAAGCATAGGGCAATAATAAAAGAGACGCCATTAATCCCGCTGTCGCAGGTAGAGTTCCTAACTTATATTCAGCATTTGTGCGAAATAAAAAACAAATGAAAAGATGGAACCAAAACTTTAAGAAAATTCTAAATAAAAGTTGAGCCAAAAATATAGAACTTACATTCGAATGGCTAATTACCCATTTCAGAAAGGAATAACTTAGCATAGATAACGATTGTTAGATTTGACAACTCTATAATCATTTGTGTTCAGTTCGAGAATGTTACCCAGCAGTTCTGAAAACTGTTGCGAAATAGTTACTTAACCGAATACATTACTAATCACTATAACATGGGCATGTCCTAGGAGGAAGCCTATTGCCACCTCCACGACAACATGGTGGCACATTTTTGCGCACAGAAATCACCAACACTTTCACGACTATTAAATGTTCAGTAAAATGATAATCGCCAGCTACGTGACCACGAGATGGCTATTTATTTGCACACACAATCACGGTAATTTTTTTTTTATTTTCTTTCCGTCTTCTTCCCGCTTACCATAGGGTTAGTAAAGTGGCATTTGTCATCATGCTCATTGATGACAGATGGGAGTCTATCAGGTGGCTATACGCCAATAAACCTTACTGTCTAAAAGCAAGTAAGTAAATTGCCACCAAATAAACTGTTGATGTATAAAGTAATCCATGTTGGCTCTAGGCTGGTTAGAATGGATAAAAACAATATACAGTGACAAAATTCCAACAAGATATGTATCAAATAACATAGAGGGAAGCATATGATCAAGTAATTAGGTTGAGGAACAACTGAAATCTATAAATTGTTGACCGAATTGGAATGGGCACAACTTAACGTCAAGTTTTTAGCCCTGTTTAATTTGACATTTCTTTGTTTGTGTTTGACAAATTCAACCATAGATTTTTTCGTGCACTTCTTGATTTTTTTGGTCAGCATAATCGACCAAATGTATCCACAATCGGAACAATTGTGCGCAAATTTCTGCAAACCGGTTCTGTAGGAAATGTAAAAACACCTGTGCATGCTCGCCCAGTTCGTTCTGCAGAAAACGTTGATGTTGTTTGCGATAGTATGGCAGAAGAGCCGTCAACCTCGACTCGTTGTCGTGCCAAACAATTGAATATTATAATGGACTTCTTGTGAACAGAAATTGAGGATATGGACCTGTAGTTCTGACAGGATGATGCCTCTTGACACACAGCCAACGAAACAATGGCTATTTTACGCTAGAAATTCAATGGCCGTGTTATCTCACGTCGTAACGATATTAATTGGACTTCTTTCTTTGGGGATATTTAAAATAAAAAGTGTACGTTAAAAGCCAAGAACAATTCAAGAGCTAAAGGATGATATAATTCGGCACATTAACGACATTGAACCTCAATTATGTCTCAGAGTCATTGAAAATATGGACCATCGGATAGAGGTATGCCACCGAAGCCGTTGTTAGCATTTGTTTCACGCATAATTGTCTTAGATGCCTCAATAATAATAAAAAATATTAAGATAATTATCTGAAAACGTTTTGTTTTATTTACAATTAACATCGTGAGTTTTGGTTGGACCACCCTTTATGATACAAGCTGAAACATAGGAAAATGCTTTCGTCTTTCAAACCATAACTGTTTTTCAAGCTGAGATCTTGAGCATACAACGCTCCGACTCCTATATTTGCGGACAGCATAGCGGTGATAAAAACAAAAAACTTAAGAAATTAAATTGTTAGATCTTGTTCTATAATATAAAACTTACTCATACCAGGGCATCATTTGAAAAGAAAAGGCTAGACAATACAAAAAGGATACCTTTGGAAAAACATTATCCTAGAGAACCTCCAAACATTTAAAAAGTTTAAAAACGAAGTGATGGAAAAGTCATTCGCATTCTATGGAATAGTTCAAATTTTGGAAATTTAAAGGAGATTCAAAAAGTAAATAGATCAACAATCAGGATACTAGTTAGTGTAATAACTGACTCCACAGTTTTGAAAACAAATAATGATTCAAAGAAAAGTTAAAGGAATTAGAAAAAAAAAAAAAAAAACATGGCAAAATGTAGATCTAAAAAAACACAATACGGCGAATTCATGAATTTTTTATACATGGAGTATGACACTTCAGTGTTTTGTATTTATGTGGAGTTTGACAGTTCTAAATACTAAAAACAATAAATAATCACCAGATTAAGTAAGGTCACCCGTTTGAATTCGCCTTGAAAAACAAACTTTGTGCTACTAACCAAAAATGCCGTCATCCTTTTGTTACACCCATACGAACGTCTAAGCCATTCAAATTCTCCGAAAAACAATGCATTAAAGAAAAATCCAAAAAAAAAAATACAATTCAATTGCAAAAAATGTCATAAACTTCAAAAGTTTTGTTTTTTTTTGCTTGCTTTCAAACAGCTTTTGGAAATCAATTCAAAAGAAAATTGAACAAAATGTGTTGCCATAACAAAAAAATCTAACAGAAAAACAATAAGACCCCAACTTGAAATATATTGAAAATAACAACGACGATGACAACAACAACAATAACAAAACAATGTGAAATACTGACCGGCTAAATGGAGAGGAAAGAATAAAAAAAAAAATAACAACAAAATAAAATGCAAAAAAATACAGAATAATAAAAATACAATAACATCAGTACTATATGTGGATCTAGTGTCTGTATAACAACAACAACAATAGCAGCAACAAAAAATGGCAGACGACTGCGGGCTATTAATAAAAATACAACAACAATAATAAAAGCATTAATATCAACGATAGCAACAACAACAACAATAACAAGAAAAATAATAAAAGCACAAAGTGAAAATAATATTAAAAATAAAAAAATGCACACAAATCCATGTGTGATTTCTATGTGTTTGTAGTTGCAAATACATACATAAATATAAACTTTTAAAAATGTTTGTTTGTAGTATTGAAACATATGTACAACATGTTGTTCTTGTTTTTTGGTTTACAAACATATATACGAGTATCTTTCTATATATCCCTAGATCCAATATATTAGATATTAAAATATGTAAGTATGTAGACACTATGATTTTTTATAATGCCTGGGTATGAGTGAATATTTATGTAGGTATCTACATATACATATATGTATGTATGTCTATCTATGTAATTTATAATGGATACATAAATACACTAACAAAAATCCGTTACAACAAAAACAAATTCTATTCAAAATTTATTATTTTAATTACAAAAGCTTAGAAAAATCGTTAATGATATTGAACTCTTTAACAACCAAAAGTCCAAACATTTTTTATTCTAAAAGGAGAAAAATCTTTTTATTCAAAAGCATAATACTTTACATCTGTCAGGGATATGATACAACAACGAGTAGGGTAGAAGAAGGTAGGAGAATTCGCCATAGGGGTATATGTCTGTAATAGATGAAAATTCAAATGCAAATAACTTGAAAAATATAAGAGCTAAGTAGCACATGTAAGCATGTTTTTCATAGGTATAATATACCCGCTCCAGAAGGGTATATGGGGCCTCTCTTCTAAATTTTCATCTGCTACGTTTATGTGAAATTTTATGCAAATTCAACTAGCCGATTAGAAGTTACAGATTTATTTCCAAAACTTCCAGGGGGTTGATTCTAGTTCTGTGAAACGGTGAAATGAAAAGTTTTTTCATACTTTCATAGAGTTTCTGGATATGAAAGTATATTAATATTAATATAATTAATATATATATATATATATATATATATATATATATATATATATATATATATATATATATATATATATATATATATATATATATATATATATATATATATATATATTAATATATAATAATAAATTGTTTTCACGATTCTTGTTTTCTGTAACAGTGTAAAGAAGTGTCAAAAAGTTTTCATTTATGAGATATTTTTACACTTTCATTTTAATGGTGGAAAAATGCAGAAAGCATCAAGAGGCAAGTGAAATAGAATGTTTGCGGCACGAATTTGGCAAAAATGGAATTAATTCGACTCCAAGCATAATACTTTTGAAATCCGATATAAATCCACAAAGTGGTCATCAGTCGTCACCTTTCAATATACAGTGAACTCGCGGTAATGTGAACATCCAATATAATGAACTATCCACTAATGTGAACACTCAGTTTTTTATATGGGCGCTCTAAATAGTGAACAAAGTTTAATGGCTCTAAATAGTGAACAATTTTTTTTTTTTTAATTTTTGGGGATTTTTTAATTTGTAGAAGCATTTATTTTTAATGTTGGGTATCCCCGAATTAATAAATACCATAGTATGCCATTATTTTAAAGGTATTTAATGCTAGTCGCTTTATGTAGCTTGTTGCGGTAGGTTCGTGAATTTATTTTTAAAATTAGTAATGTCTAAAAACAGTCGAAAGTTTTTATCCTTAAATGAAAAATGCGAAATTTTGGAATATTTAAAAAAAGGATCGAGTGTTACAGTGTTAAGTAAAAAGTATAAAGTTGCAAAATCAACAATATGTTCAATAAAAAATAAAAAAGACAATATTTTAAAATGTGTGAACAATACGTTTTATGGACCCGGAAAACGCAAAACATTACGATCTTCAGAGCTTCCAAAAATGGAAAAATCGCTCTATAAGTGGTTTATTTGCATGCGGAATAAAAACCTCCCTGTAAGTGGGTTGATGTTGAAAGAGAAAGCCAAACAAATTCACAAAAACATAAGTGAAAACGGAAATGACTTTAATGCTAGCGATGGGTGGCTACAAAAATTTAAAAAGAGATACGGAATTCGGCTCCTTCAGATAAGCGGTGAAAAACTTTCTGTGCAATCTCAGTTCGTAAATCCTTTTAAAATTAAATTGAAAGCAAAGATAGAAGATTTGGGTTTATCCAATGATCAGTTGTATAATGCCGATGAGTCTGGTCTATATTGGAAACTTCTCCCACAAAAGACATATGTAACGTAATTGGAGAAAAGCGCTCCAGGTGCAAAAATGGAAAAGCAAAGGATAACATTTTTATGTTGTGCAAATGCGTCAGGATCTCATAAAATAAAACTTTTAGTAATAGGAAAATCGAAAAATCCTCGCAGTTTTAAAAATTTTATCTGTCCCGTAAACTACAGAAATTCAAAGTCTGCTTGGATGACTTCTTCCATTTTTAAAGAATGGTTTCACAACTGTTTTGTGCCAGAGGTAAGTAAACATGTAAAAATAGTTCAATTGGGATTCTTACTGTTTTATTTTTCATTAAGATGACAGATTTTTTAACGTAGAAAGGATTACCAGTAAAAGCTTTACTCCTAATAGATAATGCCCCATCCCATCCACCAGAATCCGACCTTAAATCCGAGGATGGTTCCATAGAAGCTATGTTCATGCCTCCAAATGTAACGGCTCTGATCCAGCCAATGGATCAAAAAGCAATTAGAATCACCAAACTTCATTATAGGAACAGTCTTCTGGCAACAATTATTGCAAAAGAGGGGGATTTGCTTGAATCGATGAAAAAAATCACACTTAAAGAAGGAGTTTCTATTCTAGAGGCATCCTGGAACCGAGTTGGTAAAGAAACTTTATCTAACTGTTGGAAAAATATTTTGAATATGGTAAATGATGAAGACGATCCTGAATTTAATGTTCCTTTGAGCGTTTTAAAAGAAAAGTGGCAATCAGAGCACTATGGTTTCAATGATCACTTTTCTTGGCCAAAATTATCAAAATGGAAAAAAACAGGTTGTCTTGTTTGAAATATGATTTGGGTGAAACTCAAAACAATTTAATATATTTATTTTGTATTTCAAAAATTTAATTAATTTTTACACTTTTTATATGTCAGAAGTAAAGTCATTACAAATGAAATTTTAGCATATTTCACTTATAACTCAACCCAAAAGCGTGCATTTTCTTTAGCAGCATTAATTTTGATACACAACTATATTTTAGTAATGTCTGCTATTTTATTTTTTAATCTTGGCATTTTTATTCATTGATTAGACCTTGTAAATGATAAGAATTTCCAACGCTAACTTATACGGAAAAGATGGATTTTCTCGAAAATCGCAAAACGAGACAATATGGAAAATATAGCCCAGATATATGTTTATTTATTTGCGTTGAGTTTTTCTTTACCAATTTTCACCAAAAACTTTCAGGTCTAATGAAATGTAAAATTTCTTACGAATCCAATTTCATTTTGGGTTTTGTTAAACAAACTGTATTTTTTTAAGATGACAACAAGTTTTAACTGATTTCATATTCAATTATAAAAGTACTTATCCTAAGATCTATTTTCCATAATAAAACACAAATAGAAAATGTTACCAAAATTAGTTTTGGCCAAGAAAAGTGGTCGGCGAAACCATAGTGCAGAGGTTAGATCTTTAGAAAATACTGCTGCAGATCTTCTGCAGATCTTCTTCTTCAAATGGTCGATCAAACTGACATTAAAGTATTGAAAAAAATCAGGGAACTGACGGTAAATAAGCTGGTCGAACAAAAGAAAAAACATAAAATAATAACCGATTATTTCCATATTTAATTATATATGTATGTACCTATCTTTTTTCATTGTAAATTTTATTTATTTTTTTGTCGTAATATTTTGTTTGTTTTTTATGTACATACTACATACATATGTACTCTTTATAAAATGGATTGTTAAAAACTTTTTATGTTCCAAATAAGTTACAAAAAGTTTTTTAGTAATCTTTGCATTTTCATTCCTTGAAGAAATGATTTTTAGAAAGAATAATTTAGTAATATATATAAAAAAAATCACAATCGAAAATGTGAACAAATTCGAAAATATGAACTACCCCGACATTAATTAGTTCACATTATCGAGAGTTCACTGTATTCCTATAAAATGTGATAATAATTTCTTGCGATAATTCAATTAAAACCAATAATCCTGCCATTTTTTAGATTCATTATTTTTTGTTGTGTATTTGTATAGTTTGACACTTGATGAGAAGTCAAAGTAGGTATGTAATTACCATCGGCGGTAAAGAATATAAGTTTAGCCACGGTTTAAAGTAAACTTAGAGTCGCCTACATTATTTTTATGTTTTATAATATGGTCGTTTTTTTGGAACTCATTTACGACCCTGAACAGCCCGAAGTATATTAATTTTTTTTTTTTTGAGAGTAGCCCATTTAAGAGCACAACTAACAATGTATTTTTTTGGTCGCTCTTTTATAGTTTAGGAGTTATATACTTTTGAAATCTCGTTATGTAAATGCTAATATCTCCCCCATGGTTTAATAATAATATATTATATGAAAGTCCTTCAAAAAACCTTTCAAATGATATATACATTTTTTTGATAAATTAACCCATAGGGTGACAATTATGCAAAATATGTTTTTTGCAAATGCCTTTTTTGCAAAAGTCTCAAAATATCACCGATATAAATGTATGTAAAAACTACTAACCATTGTAAAGACAACATAACAAGCATTCATTTGATATACAGTGTTGGAAAAAATAATAGGGACGACCCCTACTTTCGCAAACTGATGCAAAAAGTTTCTTTATATTAAGTTTTTTTTTGAGGTCCCGCTATTTAACTCTTCCTAAAATAACGGAATTTCATTATTTGTTTACTTTTTCTCTTTTTCGCTTTTATTTTATATTTATTTGCAAAAAAAAAATCAGTGAAGTTGTAATTTCAATTGGAAAAAATAATAGGGACGCACTACAAAAAATTATCATTAGTCAATAAAAATTATTATTTTTAACATAAACATATTAAAAATCCGTAAAGCAATGTTTATGTGATTAATTTAATCATATTGGTTTCGTGTTTATGATTTATGTCTTCGGTAAATAAATTTGAAAATGGGTCGTGGTGTTCATTGTACTGAATCTGAAAAAAATGTTATTCTTAAGTTAAATTCGGATAATGAAGTGTTCCAAAACTAAAGTATACAATGCCATTCATTCGAAATAAAGTCATGAAACTAGAGGTATAAAAAGTAAAACGTCAGCGCGTTTAGACCAACGTTTAGTTTGACTTTCCAAAAATAACCCCTTTATGTCATCAAGTAGCCTTAAAAATTAATTGTGTGCTTCAGTGACAAGTCAAACAATAAGAAATAGGCTGCAAGAAGTCGGATTAATGGGACGCAGTCCGAGAAAAGTACCGCTGTTGAGCAAGAAAAACATATAAAAAAGGTTGGAATTTGCTACGTGACACCTGTGCCGTAAAAACTGGAACGCACTATGGTCAGACGAAACAAAAGTCAATTTATTTGGATCTGACGGAAAATCATTTGTATGTCGTCCTGCAAATGCAGAATTTGATCCAAAATATACAAAAAAAAAAAAACCGTCAAATACGGTGGTGGTTCTATAATGCTATGGGGATGTTTTTCGGCCTCTGGAGTTGGTCAAATAGTTTGGTTTCAGGGAAAAATTAATGCTGCTGACTATATAGACATTCTCCAGAATAAAATGCTTCCATTTGCTGAGGATGAAATGCCATTAAAATGGGAATTCAAGCAGGATAATGATCCCAAGCATTCCGCTAAAAGCGTCAAAACGTGGTTTCAGCAGAATGAAGTGCCTGTAATGGGGTGGCCGTCCCAATCACCGGACTTAAACCCCATTGAGCATCTCTGGGGAGTCCTCAAAAATAAAATTGATAGCTTTAAATCAAAAAATAAACAAGAGTTTTAGGAAAAAACTCAAGAAACCTGGTACTCAATTTCGCCCGAGTTATGTGCGAATCTTGTGGGATCTATGAATCGCCGTTGTCAGGAGGTTATAAAAATGAAAGGATCTTCAACCAAGTATTGTAAAAATATTTGGAAATGATGGTAATGTTAAAAAAAAAAATAAATATTTTTTCCAAAACATTAAGTGTCCCTATTACTTTTTTCAGGCCTTTAAAAAAAAAAATATTTTTTGGCAAAACTAGTTCCTTATTTTTGCTTTATAAGTTAAAAAATTTGAAGTTATTTAATTTTATGTATATACTTTTTAATATTTATGGAATAGCAAATAAAAAAGTAAGAATATATTGAAAAATTAGAGTGTCCCTATTATTTTTTCCAACACTGTACATATTATGCCGTAACCTGAGGAATACCAAATACAAAAGAGTTTGAAAACATAATTTGTAAAAAAATGTTTGATAATAGAGCTTTGAAAGCTCATTTGTTATATATGTATATGTGTTTTAGGCAGGAAGCTTTTGCTTTGGGATTTACAGAGCTTTAAAGCTCAAATATATAATTTGCTATAAATCTACAATTTGTGAACCATGAGATATAATATGACTCATTAAGAGACAATTACATTTAAGGTTTTAAATGCCTATAACTCCTAAACCAAATGAGAGCGACACAAAATGTCTACACCAAAAATTTTTTAATTAAATAAACTATATGCGGTAAAGAAATTATGAAAATCTGAGTTGTTCAGGGTCGTATATTTAAGCATTTAAAAAAACTCGTTTGCAGCTTAGTGCCGGTTTAAAACTGCTAAGCGTCGACATTTGTATTTGACCTTTACATTTTATTAACATAGACACAAAAGTTTCACGGCTACAATAGAATGAAAAACTTTCATTAAAAGAAAGGGAATCGCAATTTGTGTAATGATTTTTGAGTTTTTAAGGCCGAAATAATAGAACTTAAAGCACATTCAGTATTAAACGATATCAGACACGGATTCGGACTCGTAATAATAGTAAAAAAAAAAATACTGGTTCCGGAACTAAATAGTTCGAAAAGAGAAACATATGCTTGACCCATATTCATTGTTCGCCCTTGACCGGGAAGTTTTTTTCAAATTAAATCATAAAGTCAATCAATTTCGTCTAAGTCAAGAAACTAGTTCCCTTAATATAATTACTTAAGAATTTCGTATTTCAATTCCTAAAATACTCCAATTATTTTATATCCAATATTATATATAACTTTTCATGTCCCGATTTCCTGGGAATTTCATCTGTCCACAATTGGCCACAGGTCTAGAAAAAAACCCTTATACGAATTTTGGTGCACATAGATAATAGACTAGGGTATCATATGATCGGGCTTGAGCGACTATATCTTTCTTACTTGTATATTTTTTTTTTTTGTGAGTACATTATCGAAACTACAATTATGGACAAAAAACTAGGGTCAACAATATTTATTTGAAATTTTTAGAGTTTTAGTTTCAAATAATTCTGAATATATTGAATTATAAATCTATACAAGAATATATATTATACCAATAACGCACAGTGGGGTCAAACGCAATTTTTTGGTAATAAATCTGTATTTCCTAAACTATTGCTCTGATCAAATTGAAATGTATAGAAGAATTGAAGAGGAGGACCTAAACCTCCTAAAAATCATCTCGTAGTCACCCTGTGATAACATGAGATAAGCTACAGGGTGTCATAGTTGACTACCTCGAGTATGTAAAAGATTCAAAAAATCGTAACTTCTAAAAATTAAGTCCGATTTTAAAGATTTTTTATATTTCTGTAAAGTGCTTTGCAAGATAAAGAAGAAAATACTCACTTACGTTATATCTTACAGTTAAAAATATATTTACGCTTGAATTTTAAATTTTTTTATTTTTTGTCTTGACTTTCCTTTTTCGGGAATAAGTCCTGAGATATATGAGGTACATTTTTTTTAAATATTCTGTGATTTCTTGTATATTTTAAAATAATATGCTGGACAATTTTTTGGATTATCTTAATTTGTCTAGACGTGAAAAATATTCAAATTTAGCACTCTGAAATTAGTATGAAAAATTAAAATTTTTTAACAAAAATATAGTTTAATTCTTTAACTTTTTTCTCAAAGCTACGTTAATAAAAAAAAAAATTTCTTTATATAATTCAAATGATAAGACTTCATAAATGTTTAATATAGAAATTTTGAACTGATTTAGGCTTGCACCCTACATCCAGCGTTGGTCGAAAATTGTCAATTTTAAAAAAAGGTTTCATTTTTATAGTTTAATAAAAAAAATTTCACGCTAGTTTTTTTTAATTTATTGACGATATTTACTTAACAAAAATATTGAAATCAATTTGACACTAAATTGTTTCCCTCCCGGCTAAAAACGAATGCAGGAGTGCAGATTTTATGAAAAAAGTGAATTTTTTAAACGACTTTTTTTAATTGCATAAAAAAGCTTATTATTATAATATTTTCGCCGTTATTTCTTATGTAATGTGTATAATATACATATATCGATGCTTATTATCTTGACAAGTGCTTTACAGAAATATAAAAATCTTTAAAATCGGACTTCATTTGTAGAAGTTACGACTTTTTGCAACTTTTACATACTCGAAGTAGTCAACTTTGACACCCTATAGCTTATCTTGTGTTATCACAGGGTGACTACAAGATAATTTTTCTGAAAGCTTATGTCCTCCTTTATAACTCTTCCATACATTTCAATTTAATCCGACCAGTAGCTTAGGAGATACAGATTTATTACCAAAAAATTTGCGTTTGACGAGACAAGACCTACATTATTTGATCAGAACCTCAGTATAAGGAATAAATGCATATATTTTGATCGTGCAGCACTGTAACTTTTAGCCTGATTTAATGTATATTCCTTTGTTAAACATTTTACAGAATTGTCATCTATAATATTCCAATCTTTGTTCTGTGACCAACATTTGAAACTAAATAACGTTAATTTTTTAGGTTCCATATTGACCTTTTGAAAACTTCTTACTGTTTTACCTAATTTTACATTGTTGCACTGAAAAATATTTAATTTTATACATTATATTTTTTATTAAATATTACATAACAATTCAGGAATTTAAGACCAATGAATTAGTAATTTGAATTCTGTTTGATTTTCTTTTAAAACATCAAAATGTGTTCTGTATAATTCGTTTTCATGTTTATGGTTGCCCTACTTACTTCATAAATTTTCAAATATAATTTGATAATTTATGGTATCATTATTGATATACGAGGGCGGATCAATAAGTCCGTGACTTTTTGAATAAAACACAGTGTTTTTTGCAAAACAAAAATTTATTTTTCAACATAATCTCCTTTTAACTCAATACACTTAGTCCAACGTTTCTCCAGTTTTTGTATCCCTTCCAAAAAAATAGGATTTTTTGAAGTCCTTAAAATAGGCATTTGTTTGGTCAATAATTTCATTGTTGAAGGTGAATCTCTTTCCACAGAGCCATTTCTTTACGTTTGGAAATATGAAGTAGTCACTAGGGGCTAAATACGGAGAATATGGCGGATGAGGTACCAATTCGTAGCCCAATTCATAGAGTTTTGCCATTGAGACTGCACACGTGTGCACCCGTGCATTATCTTGATGAAAAATAACTTTTTTCTTGGCCATATGGGGTCGTTTTTCTTTTTAAATCCTCATTAAATCGGTCTAATAAGTTGGCATAATATTCGCCATTTATTGTTTTTCCCTTTTGAAGGTAATAGATGTGGATTATTCCGCGTGCATCCCAAAAAAATGTTGCCATCACATTATTGGGCGACAAATGGGTTTCACCCGGAGAAACCCATTGTTTAGACTGCTGCTTGGTCTCCGGAGTACAGTGATGGATCCATGTTTCATCCACAGTTACAAAACGCCGCAAAAACTCATTCGGATTGCTCCAAACAATCCTTTGAAGTTATCACACGTTTACGTTTATGGTCAATTGAGAGCAAACGCGGCACCCATCTTGCAGACAACTTTCTTAAACCCAGCTGATCATTTAAAATCGAAACCATACTGCCATATGAAATGCCTATGGCATCAACAATCTCAAGCACTTTTACTTTTCGGTCGGTCAACACCATATCGTGGATTTTTTCGACATTTTCGGGTGTACTGACCTCAATTGGCCGTCCAGAACGTTCAGCGTCAGTTGTACTTGTGCAACCACAACGAAAGTCAGTAAACCACTTTTTTACAATTGAAATCGATGGTGCATAGTCCCCATAGTATTTATCAAGCTTTTCCTTGGTTTTGATTGATGTTTTTTTTTCGCAAAAAATAATGTTTAATGAGCACTCGAAATTCACTTTTTTCTATTTTTAGAAAAATACACGAGGTTGTATGTTTTGAACAGCTGTTAAACGCAAAGTAAATGACGACACTTGCTCAAAATTTGACAGTAGTCTATGAACAGGTGGTACTTGATGGGAACAGTGTTGCATTTCATATAACTACGAGGGAAGTTCGAAAAGTCACGGAAATATTGATCCGCCCTCGTACATATGTAAATAAAGATTACATTTAATTTATAAGTTAGTCTTAAACCTAATTTCATCCTCATCAGCAATTTAACTCATATATCACGAATACAGATTGCAAGTCGTGGTCCTCACCAAGGTAGATTAGGAAGGTAACGACAACTCTACAACAACTACAACACCAAATAAAAATAATGTATTTTGTTTTTGCATTAACATCTCTTATGTCAACTTTAATTTTGTCATTTCACATGTTTGTTTACAAAAATACATCTGACATTTCATGTAATAAAAAAGGGAAGGAAGACGCATCAACACAAAAGTAAGCAAAAAATTACAAACAAAAAAAAATTAAACATAAACAACAATTTGACACTTCAAATTCTAAAACACTAGCCGCCATATTGATTTCAAAAAGGAAAAAAATTCTCAGCTGTTTTAATGTCGTTACCTTCTTAATCTACCTTGGTCCTCACCTAATTTGCGGTCCACACGAGCCTTTTTCTTGTTCGCACATTGAACAAAATGTTGTGCGCACATGCATTTGGATAGTGTGGACCCAAGTTGTTCATGTTTTGTTCTTGTTCGCACACCGTTGTTCGCACAATTGTTCGAGCAACCATGTCTGCCATCAAACGTAATTTTGTATGCGGAAGAAGAGGCGCTGCATGTAAAAGTAACGAAGCGACACTGACGCCAAACGAAAAATTATGATTTGTTCGACAAATCTTCTGCCCACTGAAAACAAAAGGAAAAATATTATGTGTGTTGCTCTGCCGACGTTTTGTTCTTGTGCGAACAAGAAAAAGGCTAGTATAGACGGTACGTTACAATTTTCTTTTAACGCTGAAATAATACTGACAAATTCAGTCTACATTAGACAAATCTTTGTCATGATAAAATTTTGACGTTTGTCTTGATAAAAAATTATCTAATGTAGACTCGAAGTTACTAACACAATGAAATCATTGATATGCGTATAATGCAATAACAAAACAATGAGAAAACAAGAAATTAACATGAATACATGTTCGCCATATTGAAAATAGTGAAATTTGAGCAGATAATTTTAACATAATGTTTTAACATCATCTCATCTCTAGAGGAGACTACCCGTTACTTATGCCTGATAGTAGATATTCGATTAGATATTGAATCAATCTTTAGTCCCAAACAATTATTTACAATTTATATTATTTAGTTTAAGCTTGAAAAGCGTACAAAGTGGACGTTGCGAAAACGCTTTAATGAATTAATTACTAAAGTGGTTTATTACTGTTCTAATATTGAAAATATTAGATTTTAATGAGTGACTAATATTTAGGTTAAGACTAATCGGACTGTAACTTGGAAACTAGTTCCAATATCCAATAAATAATTTTCTTTTTTTAATTCAACATTTTCTCTCAGTGTTATTTTCTTGTTAGCATATGTACATGCCCACAACAAATAGCAGCATGTTTGTGCAGGCTACTATATTTCGATTTTTCTCTTCATTTTGTTTTTTTTTTTTCTTGTTTTATTTTCTTTTAACTTGACTGCTTTAACTGACTGAGTGACTGACTGAACGAATGAACAAACAAACGAAGCACAACAAAATAAGAGAAAATAAAACACAAACAAAAAGTTGCAAAGAAAATAAAAAAACCTGCAAAAAAGAAAAAAAAAAAAAAGTAAAAAAGACAAACAGACAATTTATGCGAAGGCACACAAATCCAGTGAACGAGTCTGGAACATTAACTACTAAACTAAACAAACTAAACTTCATGTACACAAAAACCTCGTTCCATGCAGCCACTAACTCTGCTATTGCATTGACTTTGGCCAACTAGATTCTCCTCTATAAAGTGTAACGATGTTATGTATGTTGTTGCTATTAAATGTGGGTATAAATGGCAAAAGCAAAAAAATTCCCAACAACAAAAACTTGTTTTTTTTTTTTTTTTTTTTTTTTTTTTGCAATGATGTTGACAAACAAAGAATCATAATAATAGAAGACATACAAAACAAAAGGGAAAGAAGTGGAGGAGCCCATAGAGAGTAGTGTTTTTTTTCTGTAGTCTGTCTCTAATAACTAACAATACTTGTTTTTGTTATTTATTTATTTTTTTCTTTTCGTTGACTTTGTCTTCTCCGCTTTTAGAACATGTGGAGCTAGGTTAGAGGGAACAACTAAATATTAGAGAAAAGAAAAAAAAAACTGAGTTAAACAAAAAGGATATTTTGCAGATACACATTTTTCTAGAACAAACATCAAAGTGAAAAGTTTTTTTTTATTATTTTTTAACAATAAAGATGGTTGATTACATATTTGAGTTATGCTGACAAAAGAATTTTGTTGACAACCTGTTTTTTGGGCAAGGATTTTGCAATTAATCATGAAGAAATTAAAATTAATGAAGATGTTTTTCTTTTTATTTTTATAAAAATTAAAGTTTTTTATTATGTTATTATTTGATTTTAGTTCAAGGATAGCAAGAGAAAGATATATGAAGTAGTGGAAAACTAATGGTTTAAATTATGAAAGACAATTTTTAAATCTACATGATACTTTAAAAAAAAACTGTATCCTAAGATACCATTCGCAGAATTCTCAAAATAAACGGTTATCATGGCCACGTTGCCAGAAAGAAGCCTCTGGGAAAAGGTCATATTTTCCGATGAGAGCAAGTTTTGCATTTTCGAAATCAAGAGAAGGCAAATGTTGTAGAGAAAAACCGGTACAGCTCTAAATAAAAAGAATTTGTGTGACACTGTGAAATATGAAGGTGGTGGAAATAATGGGTTGGGGCTGAATGCCAGCTAATGGCTTTGGTCAAATTCAATTTATTGAATCCACAATGGATAACTGGGGTTACTTCGACATCTAAAAGGGCAATTTAAATCAAAGTGCAATCCAGGATAATTATTTCTTTCAACAAGATAATGACCCGAAGCACACAGCAAAGATTGTGAATCTTTGGTTGCTCTATAACATACCCAAACAGTTACAAAACTCCTGCCCAATCACCAGACCTCAATCCTATTGAGCATCTATAGGATTTGCTTCAAAAAAAAAAGAAAATTCATAGACATCAAATAATATCAAAAATAATGCTATAAGATGTTATGCAAAGAGAACGGGAAAATAGAAAAATTAGTAAAATCTATGCTAAAAAGATAAGTTCAGTACCTCAGATAAGCTCAATACGTCAGGTTTTGTTTTCGAAGAGTGGATTATACTCAATAATAAAATCATAATTTGGTTTATAAAAAATGGTCTATTGATGTATATTTTGTTAATATACAATAAGTTAACCTTGCACATGGGTCCCAAAACGAAATTTTTTGTAAATAATTCTGTAACTTTAGAACTGCTGGATGTATTTGAATGAAATTTCTCATGGACAATTGCTGAGATATTTTCCTCCTGTTTCTAGCTGCTCTCGGGGCAGGGGGAGGACCTCCGAAATAGGTAACCTCGGATATTATATAATAAATAATTAATGAATTTTCGGAGGTTCTCCTTCTGTCCACAGACCACCTAGATACTTGTGCTCCTCCAAAACAGGTGGAAAATACCTCAGCAATAACTATGTGAAATTTCATTCAAGAATACATATATTTATCCGTTCAAAAGTTATACAAAATTACTTAAAAAAAAAAACACCTTGAAACTGCTGTGCACTTATGTATATAGAATGCTGCAGCACACATTTGCCATAAAAATGAAGGAATATGTGCAAATTTTGCGGAAGGGGGTAAAGTTTCAGTTTGTTTTTAAATGACTGTGTAAAGTATTTATGCAAGTGTTTGGTATCGTTTGAAAGGTTATTACTTGAAAAATAATAATATATAAATAATAAAGTATTGGAACTCAACTTTTTCATTAAATTGACCAAAAAACCAAAAATTTGTGTGTTTAGTGTAATTTTGCAAAAAAAAAAAAAATTATATTTGAATTTATATAAAATCTATATTAATAAAGCTATCATTATGAAATTTTAGCATAATTTAAAAAAAATATTTTTAAAAGAAGAGTATAAATTGATTTCCACTTTTTTATTCCAAAATACCTAAAATTCCAGTTTCGTGAAAGCTTGTTAAAAAAATTTACTTTTTTCAGTAAAACGATCACCCTGTCGTTGTAAGAGGCGTGGCTTATTAAATATTTTTTGTGTATTTAGTTAACATATGTAGTTAAGTTTCCAAAGCATTTTTATTTTAATTTCAACTATGACATTTTTGAGCTCCACAAAAAACTAAAAAAATTAAAATTAACGAAATTCTGATAGGGCTAGCGGGGAGACTGTTACCCCAACTGCCCTCGGATTTATTTTACATAAATTTATATTAAGCATTCTTTTAGAAACATAAAAAAATTTTATGGTCCAGAGGAAAACAGAGGAAAACAGTGAAAAACGGAAAAAATCACAAAAAATCAATTTTTTTTCAAATTTTACATTTCAAAATAATGCACGAAAATTGTTTAGAATTTTGTACAGAATCTAGAGAATATTTTGGAACTTAAATTGAGCCCGACAAGTTAAAGAAAGTAAAAAAAAAAACATGTCCAAAAATGGTTCAAAATTTTACTTTGGTCCTAATATCTCTTAAAGTGAAAGAGATAACCCACACATGTAGGCGTATTTTTTTAGAGAATTATAAGGACTATCTAAGTCCAAATTTTTTTTTAATCAAATCATAAATGAAATTTTGGCTATTTTTTTAAACATTTTCATACCCGAGGTTACCAGCTTTGGAGGTCCAGACCCGCTAAGAACCTGTCCTCCTCCAAATCAATTGGCATACACCTCGGGATTGTCCATGTGAAATTTCCTTCAAATACATCCAGCAGTTCTAAAGTTACAGAATTGTTTCCAAAAAATTTCGTTTTGGGACCACTTTGCGTTGTGTACGCAGACTTCTGTTTTCTAGTGTACGTAGATTGTTTTGTCAAAGCTTTTAAAGATGTTTACATTACAAAAAACTATTTGCTAACTTGGAATAAATAAAAATGATGGAAGCAAGAAATTGCTTACTTAAAAGTTAAAAATAGAGTAAGTTATTGATTGTGTAAGAAAGTCATTCTACCTTACCATTAGTGCTCCGGAGAAGCAAAAAAATCACTTTCTATTGCTTCTAGGTGGCTCACCTCGACCACAAATTATGCATTATTAATACGCAATGATTATATTATAATTCTTACAATTGCAGAGGAGACTTTTATAACACTGTGTGACAGTCATTCTCATACATAAAAAAAAATCCATATACACACGAAACTAGAGACCATACGTTATAAAACTGCGTACTAAGTTTTGCTCTAGGACGTCAAATTTTCTCTAAAAAGGACTAAACATTTTTGAAGGATATACATTTTTAAAAAAATTTATAAAATATTTAGGAAGATTATATAATTCAATATGGATGTCAAATGAAATCTATGAATCCCTGCAATATAATAATATTTTTTATTTATGTAAAAATTTAAGAAAATATCTTTCTTAAAATTTAATCCTGTTATATTATTTATTACTTAATTACACACTATATATAAAGGATTTTTTATTAACATTTTTTCTCAAACATTTAAATAAAAACTTTTGTTATATTGCAGGGATTCATAGCTTTCATTTGACATACATACTAGAGCCCTGCAAACTGTGTCTTATAAGGCTGTACAAGCCACTTGATATTTTTCAAGTGTTGTTATCAGTGTGTGTGCGGAGTAATAAATACTGTTCTACAGGCACTTAAAACCATACAAATACTGCGTGTGTGCTTCAACTTTATGAACAAATCATGAGTGTGCTATGATAGCGACCAAACAAGCCTCTCAAAGGCTTGTATAAAAAAATACAAGCCTTTTGACCACTTGTTTGCTTCAATAAGGAAAAAAATTGTGTTTTCTTTTTTATTAAAATTATATGTGTGTGTGTGCGTTCATGACTGTAGAAAGTAATTTCGTAAGTAAAACAGTCGTTTAAAAGTATTGTTTATAAACTTATTGTTATTTACGATCAAATAAATTATTAATGTTACTAGTTATAACAATTTAAAGAAACATGCAGATGTTCCATCGTATTCTTAACATTTGGGAAAATTTATTAGTCAAGGAGTAAACGTATATGGAAACGAATTTGAAAAATGAAAAGACATTGTTCTATATTATTTCCTTTTAGTTTTAAAATAGAATGATTACTTAGTAAATATAAATTAAATGCAATAAAATCTATCATAATTATATTATGATAAGTACAATTTTAAAATTTTTTATAAACATACAATTAATTATAAGACTAACTTTATTTAAAATATAAATAAATACTAAAGATAAAAATTTTCTAACTTACATATGTAACTGACAGTTTCAAATGTCAACTTTAATTTTTTTACTTTTTTAACTCTTAATAAAGAGTATTTTTTAATTACTTTATGAATTCACCCTTTTACATTTATTTAGAAAAGAAGAACCAACAATAAAATATAGACATACTGTATATATGTGTGTGTATGCAAGAATATTTATAAACAACCACTTTTTACACATTATGAAGATTTTTTGCCACACACAGCAACTACGTATTACAAAAAACAAACAAATCATTAAGCCCACTTGAAATCTTTAAATCATTTCTCAACGTCTTGTATGATTTGCTTTTTTTTGCCACACCACTTGCACCACTTGTTTACGATAAATGATTTGAACGCACGGATTTGCAGTCGCTTATACACAGTACACACTTGCTTTGCTTCGGGCAGCGAACAGTACGAACAGTATTTATTGTTGTTTTTGCACATGTTGGCTATGAAACACACACTTGAAATTCAAGTGTGTTTGCTTTTCAAATCATCTTGCGCAGGAGACTAATACATACATATTGGCTTTATATAATATTTATTATATTATTTTTCGAAACTTTGAAGTCTTTGAAGTCAAACAATTTGACGTCGAAGAGAAAAACTTTTTTTTTGGAAATTGTCACACAGTGCACAGTGGTGCAGACGAAAATTTTTAGAAATAAATCTGTAACTTCTGACCGGTTGGTTGGGTTTGCATGAAAGGAAAGCAAAGGAGCGTACAATGTTAACTTTGGAAGGGGAATCCAATCTTCTTTAAAAACATATAATAATTTAATATTTTTCTAAAAGGTATCTTCACAGAGAAGACTTTAAAATAAAAAGTAAACCCAATAACTCAAGTGGTCAAGGTACACACTCTCCCGAATTTGACCCATTTTATATGGGAGTTTTGACTTTAGTCTATATCTTCTAAAAGCACGAATCGGCAAACGGAATGCAGTTTAGGAATCTATAATATGCTGTTAAAGTTTTCAATTAAAATCTACGGGACTTCGAAAAATGTTGATTTTATAGCCGAAAATGTGAAAAAAAAAACCTATTTTTGGGATTTTCGGCAATAGTCTAAAAGTACATTTGATATAAGTTAATGAATTCATCTGTTTACAGAATAGGTGTCGCAATAATGCTAAAAAATTCAATTTTAAAAATCGATTTTTATTTCAACGCCGCACATTGCACAGTGGGGCAGAATCGAAAAATGTTAGAAGTAAATCTGTAACTTCTGATCGGCTGATTGGATGTGCATGAAATTTGGTATAGGCGTAGCAAAGGAGTGTATAATGTTAAGTTTGGTTTTCCAAACTTTATAATAATCGAAAAGGAAAATGTATTTATAAAATATAACTACATTCGCAAAGTAGCTCTGGGTTGTGGAACAACTCTTGCGTCGTTGTAATTATTTCTTAAATACAGCCAGGCCGGCTTTTGTTGCTTGGCCTTCGGGAATTTTGCGTCTTACCCCGCATTGACTAAATGTTTGTAGTCGGCTAACTGTATCGCGTTACGGATTTTCGAAACTTACATTTGCATGCAATCGATTTTGATAACCTAACTTTAAAAGATAGAATTTTGGTGGAGTACCATATATAACTCGAATTGATATAACTTTATTATTTGATGATTCGTGGAGTACCAGATAAAACTCAAAGGATTGATATTGGTGGAGACCATTAAACTCAGGGAGCTGAGTTTGAACAGACCCCTCAGGGGCGTAGCTAAAGGGGCTCAAAGTTGGGTACCTCTGACATAAAATTTTTTTAATCGCTTGCCAAATTTTTTTCGTCCGATTTCAAATATTTTTATAAATTATTGTAGTCACTGATAAGACCTACAAAAACATGCCTGCATGTCCTATTTATCTATTATAATTTTCAAAAATTCAAATGCAAATAACTAAAAAACTATAAGAGATAAATAGGACACGCAAGCATGTTTTTTGTAGGTCTTATCATTGCCTACAATAATGTATAAAAATATTTGAAATTTGGCAAGCGATTAAAAAATTTGTATGTCAAAGGTACCCAACTTTGAGCCCCTTTAGCTCCGCCCCTAAGGGGTATGTACGGCCCACCTTCCAAACTTAACATTGTACACTCCTCTGCATATACCAAATTTCATGCATATCGAACTAGCCGATCAGAAGTTACTGATTTATTTCCAAAAAATTTCGATTCTGCCCCACTGTGCATTGTTTGAAGGTACATGCTGTGTAGGAAAAAATAATAGGGACGACCCTTACTTTCGCAAACAGATGAACAAATAGTTTCTTTATATTAAGTTTTTTTTTGAGGTCCCGCTATTTAACTGTTCCTAAAATAACGGCATTTCATTATTTGTTTACTTTTTCTCTTTTGTGCTTTTATTTTATATTTATTTGCAAAAAAAATCAGTGAAGTTGTATTTTCAATTGGAAAAAATAATAGGGACGCACTACAAAAAATTATCATTAGTCAATAAAAATTATTATTTTTAACATAAACATATTAAAAATCCGTAAAGCAAAGTTTATGTGATTAATTTAATCATATAGGTTTCGTGTTTATTTATGATTTATGTCTTCGGTAAATAAATTTGAAAATGGGTCGTGGTCTCATTGTACTGAATCTGAAAAAAATGTTATTCTTAAATTAAATTTGGACGGGTTATCAATTAGAAAAATTGCACAGATAATGAGGTGTTCTAAAACTAAAGTATTCAATGCCATTCATTCGAAAAAAAAAAATCATGAAACTAGATTTAGAAAGCGTAAAACGTCAGCGCGTTTTGACCAACGTTTAGTTCGACTTTCCAAAAATAACCCCTTTATGTCATCAAGTAGCCTTAAAAATGAATTGTGTGCTTCAGTGACAAGTGGAACAATAAGAAATAGGCTGCTGGAAGTCGGATTAATGGGACGCAGTCCGAGAAAAGTATCACTGTTGAGCAAGAAAAACATTCAAAAAAGGTTGGAATTTGCCAGGCGAAACATGTGCCATAAAAACTGGAACAACGTACTATGGTCAGACGAAACAAAAGTCAATTTATTTGGATCTGACGGAAAATCATTTGTACGTCGTCCTGCAAATGCTGAATTTGATACAAAATATACAAAAAAAAAAAATACCGTCAAATACGGTGGTGGTTCTATAATGCTATGGGGATGTTTTTCGGCCTCTGGAGTTGGTCAAATAGTTTGGTTTCAGGGAAAAATTACTATATAGACATTCTCCAGAATAAAATGCTTCTATTTGCTGAGGATAAAATGCCACTAAAATGGGAATTCATGCAGGATAATGTTCCCAAGCATTCCGCTAGAAGTGTCAAAACGTGGTTTCAGCAGAATGAGGTGCCTGTAATGGAGTGGCCGTCCCAATCATCGGACTTAAACCCCATTGAGCATCTCTGGGAAGTCCTCAAAAATAAAATCAAAAAATAAACAAGAGTTGTGGGAAAAACTTCAAGAAACCTGGAACTCAATTCCGCCCGAGGTATGTGCGAATCTTGTGGGATCTATGAATCGCCGTTGTCAGGAGGTTATAAAAATGAAAGGATCTTCAACCAAGTATTGAAAAAGTATTTGGAAATGATGGTAATGTTAAAAAAAAAAAATAAATATTTTTTCCAAAACATTAAGTGTCCCTATTATTTTTTCACGCCTTTAAAAAAAAAAAATATTTTTTGGCAGAACTAGTTCTTTATTTTTGCTTTATAAGTTAAAATATTTGAAGTTATTTAATTTTATGTATATACTTTTTAATATTTATGGAATAGTAAATAAAAAAGTAAGAATATATTGAAAAATTAGAGTGTCCCTATTATTTTTTCCAAACTGTATGTTTTAAACAAGATTATAAATATCGTACTACTTAATATTGTGTCGATATCCATAAAACACTTTCACGACAGCATTTACTCGAGAATTAAGCAATTGATTTAATTTTTTTTTTTTTAGTACATTTACAATTCTATTTTAAATCTGCTAATGGCAAAAATGGATATCCCTTTTGGGTCTAAGTTGTTCAACTAATGAGAGTAGTATTACTTATTGATTTTAATCCGGGATGCCGGGAAGTCGAAAATTTTTTCCTGCTACCCCGGGAAATCAAAAATTCCGGGAATCAGTTTTCCGATATTTGGTTGTTTCTGATTTTTTGTTTAAAAATTCAAAAATAACAGTTATCTATTTTCCTGCTTTTCCCTTATTGAGGAAAATATTGGTTTGAAAACCATGGAGGCACATTTTCCATTTCCATGATTTAATGTTAAATAACGACACATACAGTGGTGGCCACGAATTTAAGACACGACATTTCACTTATATATTTCTGATAATTTTTACATCTTATCGAACAAATTTTAGATCCATGTTATTTTTTAAAGATCCTAGTAATGTTATGAAAAAAAATCAACAATAGTTTGTTACCTATATTTAGTTTCCAATTTTTATTTACATATTATACAGATTAATACAAGTTTAAGCCTGGTCATGAATTTAGGACATAGGCAAAATAAAAGTTAATTCACAAAAGTAAAGCTCAGCTTCATAAAACAATATTAGTATTTGGTGGGAAATCCTTTATTTTGAATCACAGCAGCGCATCTCCTGGGTAAACTTTCAACTAAGGCCATACAGCGCTTCTTTGGAATGGCATACCAAGCCTTTTGAATTTCTTCCCATAAATCAGTCAAATTTTTTGGCTTTACTGCTCGTACATGCTCCTCAACATCATTCCACAAGTTCTCAATTGGATTGAGATCCGGGGATTGAGCTGGCCATTTCAGAACTGTGATATTATTTTCCTCTAAGCAACTCTTCACTAGGCGTGAAGTGTGCTTAGGGTCATTATCATGCATAAATTTCCACATTAGAGGCATGTTGTCTTCAGCGAATGGTATCATGATGCTTGTCAGTATGTTTTTGTAAATATGCTGGTCCATTTTATTGATAATCTTTTGAATGGGACCTACACCATGCCAGGAAAATGCTGCCCACACCATGACATTTCCACCACCATGCTTAACCGTTTTAAGGGTGTACTTTGGGTGATGCTCCAGGTTTGGAGGACGCCATACGTACTGTTTTCCATCAGAACCAAAGCGACAAAACTTCGACTCGTCGCTCCAAAGTATATTTTTCCAAAATGTCATCGGCTTATTGAGATTTTCTCTTGAAAACGCTAGTCGGGATTTAATTTTTTTTTTTGACACAAGTGGTTTACGTTGTGCAATACACCCACGTAAGTTCTTCTCATTCAGACGTCTTCTTATTGTCCTGGACGATATATTAATACCAAAATCCGATGAAATCTCATTTTTAATTTTACTTGAGCTCTTGAAAGGATCTTTAGCAGCTGATTTATAAATTAAGCTATCCTCCCTGGGTGTAGTTTTTCGGGCTCTAGGGTGCTGTTTGACATTTTTGGTAGTGCCATGTTGCTTGATGTGTTCCAGTGCATTGTAAATCTTGGATCTGGAACATTTTAGTAGCTTGGAAATTTCCATTACTGTTTTTCCATCAGTATTCATTTGTTGGATCAATTTTCGCTCGGCATCCGAACTCCAAGTACCTCTGGCCATTTCTAACTAAATATTTTGATGTATTCTAACATTAAATGGAATAAAACATTCATTACTTACCTTTTAGCTTCAAAAAACACCAAAAAATCACTTAAAAACCAAATATTTCTTATATGTTTTAAATTCGTGACCAGCTTCAAAAGCACGTTTTTACGAAAATATAATAAAAACAGCAACAAAATGTATACACAAACAAAACCAAATAACGGTAATTGATCTTAACATTACAGGGTACACTGAAAAATTAACAAAATCTAATTTTATATTGCAGGGTTGTAATAATTATCACAACTTAGTTCGTTACATGTCGTGTCTTAAATTCGTGGCCACCACTGTAGTTAAAATAGCATTAAACCATAATTAAAACGGAAGTTGAACTCTCTAAGAGAACAAAGACTACAATAATTTAACGGAAATTTAACTCAAATTTTATTCGATATTTATTTATTATAAATCAATTATTTTTAAGTAAATTAAATCTATTTTAAAACTTCCACCTACTATTCAAAAACTGAAAAGCATTTCTAAATTTTGTTTATAATAATGGCATTAAAATTAAATTAATTACAATAATTAAAACAATATTTATTTATACACAAACAAATGCATTTATTACATTGCCTGCACGCTTTTGTGGGACAGACTAATTGTCTGTTTTGCAGTTCTCTTTGAATTTTAGTCTCGCCGGTGAAAATTTATTTAAATTTATAATTATTTTATTTTATATTTAATAAACAAATTATTAATGAAATCAGAAAGAAGAAGAAGAAAAAAAAATGAAAATTGTGTTTATTTTTCAAAGTTTATTTTTATTATGTTTTTGCATTTAGCAATTGAATTTTTGATTTCATTCAACTAAAATAAAATTAAAACAGTTCAATGGACTTGTTGTGCATATAAAACCCAACAACATACAGATACACACTTTATACGACAAGTTGGGGACTAAAAACGAAGAGCTTAACTAAAAAAAATTTTAACATGTGAGCTGTCCAAATAGATGAGTGATAGAGAGAGGGTAGGGCCAGGCATTTGGGGTAACCAAAGATATAAATATGTATGTTTGAATGTGTATAATTTTATAGTTATAACAACAATAAAAATAATATTTTATTTATTCATATAATTTGATTCATTATAAAATATACATAAAATGCGCAATGCAATATTTATTTAGTATTCAAGTTTGAAAAAAAAGAAAAGAAATTAAATGAAATAATAAAAATGAAATTGAAAAAAGATTCGGCTGTGCCGAATCTTTGATACCCTTCACCATATTACCATCTTACCATCTTATCGACATCATATTACCATATTACCGACAATTAATAAAATTTTCGCCTTAACGTATGCTTGCATATTTTCTAAATCTAAATTTTCTTCAAACTACGAAAATTTGAATATGAAAAAAAAACAATCATAACAGGCTTTGCTTTTAAAAAAGAAACAACAACAATTCCATATATATTTATTTTTGTATGTACAAACTGACTGAACACACAAAGAACAACAACAACACTGTTATTCATTATATTACTGCTGTTGCTAACTAAACTACTTGTCTATACAAAAAACAAAAAACGTCACTAATAGTCATTACAATGCTTAATATACATGTTTGTTGGTGTATTTATATTCTTAACAGATTTGTTTTTGGGCCATAACGAATTTGGTTTATTAAAAAAACCGAAATTTTATAAAAATATTTATGACTGATCTATTTAAAAATAAAAAATCTATAGCTTGAACAAGGGCTTCAAAAATAAAAAATTCGTTTTCCCCGATATCTCAGTTATTACTGAACCGATTTATTTAATTTTTTCAGAACAAAAATTCAGAAAATAATTTTCGAGCCCCCTTTAAAAATTCGAAGTCCCTGGTATATGCAAAGGCTTCAGAAACTAAAAAACCGGTTCTAAAAACCGGTTTTTAAAGCATATCTCCACCATTTATAAACCGATCTTCCTGATTCAAAAAACTGAAATTTTATAAAAATATTTGTGACCGATCTGTATAAAAATAAAAATCTATAGCTTAAACCAAGGCTTCAAAAAATAAAAAATGCGTTTTGTCCGATATCTCAGTTATTACTGAACCGATTTATTTCATTTTTTCAGAACAAAAATTCAGAAAAAAATGTCCGAGAATTCTTTGTAAAAACGAAGTCCGTAGTGTATACAGAGGCTTCAGAAACTGGAAAACCGGTTCAAAAAACCGGTTTTTTGAACATATCTCCGCATTGTATGAACCTATCTTGCTGAATTCCAATAGCAAAATTTTCGAAAGCATTTCCGATCGTTTGACATACATATTATATATGTCAGTTATCGGTGGGCTTCATAAACGCCATTTCAACCGACACACGGACGGACGGACGGACGGACGGACATGGTCCAATCGTCATCGCTTCTTACAAGGACTCCGAAAATATAAACTTTTTTGCTCTCCGACGAAAATTGTGGAAATTACAAACGGAATGACAAACTTATATATACCCTTTACACCTGTGGTGAAGGGTATAAAAATATATTGAGTCTACCGCTTATAAATGGCGGCATGACAGACTAAAAATGTCAGCGACCAACAAGAAAATTAAATTGGGGTATAAAGGGGATACCAATGCAGGGTAATTCTAACACATGTTTTTGTATTTTTTCGACAAAAAACTGTGGCTGCAATTCGTCATTTCTATTAAAAATTAAAAGAGCACAATGTTTTTGCTTTGTTAGTATAAGTATTTAAACAAACTAATTGAATTCTTAATAATATAAACAAATACAAACTTACATATAAATAATACTCAGAGGAACACTAACTTATCAGTCAGTCATTTCGTTAGTCAGTCATCCAGCCAGCTATACAACAATTCACTTTCATATTTTCTTTTAAATTTACATTTAGACACGTTTATTAAAAGTTGCTTTTATTGCAATAGAAGTTAGTTGATATTCTAGTTCAGGTTCATTATTTTAAGTAAACACTAGGGAAATGTTGATCATGATATTTATGATGAAGTACATAGTAGCTTAATGGAAAATAGAATTTAATATATATTGGTAGAGTAAATTAGTAATAAAACCTTCAAGCTTTAATATATGTATAGTCAAAGGATTTTTTTTGATAAGTAAAAATAAAAATAGTAAATATGCAATTACTGGTTTTATAGACTTGTTATCTTTAGAAATTTCATTTAAGTTTAAGATTATCGACTGCATGTGTGCCAATCACCTTTTTCAATGAATTTGATTTATTGATAAGACACACACGTCTTGCAGTGAAAATAGGAAAAACATTTTTAAAGGGAAATTCCATGCTTAACTGATAAATTACACAGGTTCACAAAATGAACACAATTTTATGCGGCACTGTATATTTCAGTCAATTCGGATAAACGGTACTAAACCACCTTTTTTGCGATTAATCGCTACTTATATTAAATTCCTGAAAAAAACTTAAATTTCCTACAAAATTTCCAAAATCATTATAATTATATATAATGGAGGTATATTGTTCTTGTCATTCCGTGTGTAACATCAAAGACCCCATAAGTACATACAGTACTGTGCAGAACATAAGCAACAAAATTAAGGTTGTCCTAAATGTTTAATTACTTTTTAAAGTATTAAATTTAGAACAAAACTAATTTTGTAACATACATTGTTAACACATTTGGGTACTAACAAACATTTTTACTTTAGAAGATATAAATTTGTTGCTTTTCGCAAAAACGAGAAAAATATTGTATGTTCTCTATGAATTGTAATTCAATTACTTACTGCTAATTTAATATTGCAATTATTACAAATTGTTTGGACGTACCTAAAAATAAAAGAAAAAAATAAATTACTTAATTTTATTATATAAACAATTAACTATTATATTTAAAATTATAGATATGTTGCTACAAAATAGATTTATAACTGTAACTTATAAGAGTTTGGGTCTAGTTTGTATTTAAAATATTAAATTTACTCCAAAAATCGTTAGTTAGTTAGTCCGAAAGAAAAAGTTTGTTCATTTATACAATATTTATTTTATATAATAAGGTTTGTTTGGTATTGAAAATAAGCAAAATCGTTGCATAAACAAAAAGTTATGGACCAAATATCAAATAATACTAAAACAGGGTGTCCGTCGATATTCACTGGGTTAAAAGGGGTCTAAAAAAACCTTTAATTTTTCTATTTTTTAGTAAGTAAAAAGTTGCAGAATGGTAATGTCCGTCTGTCCATGCATTGGGGTTAAATGGGTCGAAAATGGCGCTTACTTCAAGAAAAGGTGATATCACGTTTTATTTCTTTTATTTATTAGTAAGTAAAAAAAATGCATTTTTAGAATTCTAAATTTTTTTGGCAGAATAATAATGTCTGTCTATACATTGGAGTTAAATGGATCCAAAATGATACTTAATTCAGGGAAAGGTAATATCAATACTTTAATATTTACATTTGATTTTTATATTAATCGAAAAGTAAAAAAAAAAATTATTTTTTGAATTTTAAAGTTTTTTCTTGAGAGAATTTTGATGTCCGTCCTTCCGTCCGTCTGTTTTGTTTGTTAATTTTTAGAAATTTTTATTTTATTAATTTTATTCTTTCAGTTATTACAAACTATATATATTTTTTTAAATAATATCCATACCACCCTCGTATAATTAAAAAAAAAACTATTTAAAACCACACCAGTAGTTTCATTCACACACAATAATTCTTCTTAGATAATAAAAATTTTAATAATATTTACTATTTAATTACGTTAACATTATTTAATACATTTGCTACTGAATGACTCTATTACTTATTAACACCATCAACAATGTTTTTGTTAATGTAGACCTCCATTATCCCCAAACCACCCCCACCTCTTATTAGCCACTGACATTATTCATTCACATGTATTAGAATGTTTAGCAAAATAAAGATAAATAGTTTTTAAAAATTTCAATACATTTTTCTCTATATTTATTCATAGATTTTTGGCTATATGGGGGGTGTGGGGGTGGGGAGGGTTTTAGTTATTTGGAGAATTATTCATCAGAGATACATTTACACATGCATTCATAATAATACTTTATTATCATTGCCGCCTTATACATTTTTGCGAATAGTACATTTACGTACATACATATGTATGTAGGTAAGTATGTGTAAGTACTATATATAGTACACGAGTGAGCGAGCGAGTATTCGTCGACATGTGTGTAAATAAAAATTTCGTGATATTTTTCTTTTTTTTTCGGTAACCTTGAATTATAAAGTGTTTATTTTTGTTATTGTTTTTGGTTATGAATTTTGTTTATTGTATTTGTATTATACTTTGTTGGAAAGTTTTGTTTATTTTATTAGTGTGCAACTACTGACTGGGTTAGCTATTAAGAGATAGAGGGTGATGACTTAGACATTTGGTTAACAATAATAGGGAGTGAATAACATAAATGTACGAAATTAGAAGGTCGAAAGGTGTTGATATTTAAAGTTCTAAAACAACCTAAAGCTTTATAATATTTTTTTTAACTATAATTTTTCAGTTAACCTTACACATATATAGGTATGAGGAATTGGAATATTATTAACTGGTATGGTAAAAGTATGCACTCATGTCTTATTTTTGCAACGGTTATATAAAAAAAAAAATCGAAAATACGAAAGTTTTAGAGTTAATGTATAGGTTACAAGAAATCTATAGGGTCACTTTCCTTTGCAGCGTGTATTAAAAAGTACAAGGGGTATTTTATGGTACTGCTAGCTAAAATACTTAATTCTGAGTAGATCTAGCTATGTCCGTCCATCTGTATGTCTGTTGAAAGCAGGATAGCACTCGAACGGGACAACCTAGGGGGTCGAAATTCGGCTCAAATGTTTATCTTATATAAGGTTTGTCTTTTTATTGAAAATGGGCACAATCGGTTAATAAACAAAAAAGTTATGGGCCAAATATTAGAAACACAGGGTGTCCGTTATAGCTTCATTTCATACTTTTCTGCTGATATCTCTTAAACAAAAGCATGTACGATAAAGAAATTTTGCACAAATAGTTCGAGGGCCGATATAGACTAGGGAACAAAAAATGGGCGTGGTCCGCCCACCTTTCGTATAACGTAAAATTTGAAAAAAATTGATGCCGAATATAACATTCTCGCTTGTTATTTTTTAACTTTGTTTCAAAAATTGAGTTTGTATTGAATCTATAAATATTTGAAATAGAATATCTGACGTTTTATCCAAAGGATATGATCATTATGGTCACGTCCTTCGATATCAAGGAATAAAATCTAAAGGGAAATGAATCTATTGAACTCTGATAAGTATCCCTGAAAAGGATTTTTTCAAATAGAATTTATGAAAATTTTTTAAAATTATTTCAAATATGAAAAATGTTATAAAAACTTAGTTCGTCGAAGAATATGGATATTGTGGCCATATCCTTCAATGTCAATAAATCCAACTTAGTGGGGAATAAAGCTAATGAATACTATTATTAAACCCTGTGTATGGTTCTTTTAACTGAATTTGTAAAAATTGTAAAAAATTTCCAAAATATAAAAAATGTCATATATAAGTTTCTTCAATGATATGGCTATTGTGGCCATATCTTTCGATGTTAATGAATAAATCCCTGTTAGAATTGAAGCTAATGAGTTCTTCTAATAAATCAAGTTAACGGTTTGTCCAAATTAAATTGAAAATTTTAATAATTTTTCAAAAAGTGATAAATCTCATATATGAGATCATTCCAGGATATGTTCATTGAGGTCATATCCTTCAATGTCAATGAATGAAACATAACGGGAAATGAAGCTAATGAATTCTTTTATTAAATCCAGTAAATGGTTTCCTTAAATGGAATTTGTGAAAATTTTAATAAATTTTTCAAAATGTGATAAATATTGTGGTCATATCCTTCGATATCAATGAATGATGAAGCCAATAAATTCTCCTATTAAATCTTATAAATGATTTCATCTACTGGGAAATGAAGCTAATAGGTTCTTCTATCAAACTCTATAAATAGTTTCTCAAAATTAAAAATTTGAAAATTTTTTAAAAAGTGATAAATCTCATATATGAGTTCTTTGAAGGATATGACTATTGTGGCCACATCCTTCGATGTCAATGAATAAAACCTATTGGGGAATGAAGTTAATGAATTCACCTATTAAACCCTAGAAATGGTTTCTCCAAATTAAATCTGATATATTAGGATGTATGCATTAACTCGTTGCATACGTCGTTTTATATTAGATTTCGGTAATTAATTTCGACTTTTTATCTACCGATTTTAAATGAGCATCCTGGACAGCCAACAAAATTTTAAGATGAAGAACTATAGACTTTTATAGATCAAAACTCGTGCCAAATGCAAGAAAAGCTTGAAAAATCATTCGGAGCAGATCAAGCAATGATTTCCCGACATTTAAGAGAACTTGAATTCATCCAAATGCATAGAAATTTTGTGCCACACAAACTGAAGCCGAGAGTTGTCGAGTGACTATTTTGCATGTCTGAAATCGTGCTTTAAGGCCACAAAACGATGTCGTTCCTGCATCGAATTGTTACGGACAAAAAAAAAAAAAAACAAGCGCGAATATATACGGCCCGGCCGAATCTATATACCCACCATCAAAGTAGGCAGTAAAGTGGGCGGACCACGCCCATTTTTTGTTTCCGACTTTACATTGGTCCTTGAACTATGTGAACACAATTTTCGTTGATTTTCACCATTTTTGGTTTCCGAGTTAATGTCGATCCACCAAGTATACGTACAAAATTTCGTTGGCGTACGTGCTTTTATTGAAGAAATATCAGCAGAAAAGTATTTCACGGACACCCTGTGTTTCTAGTTTTTAGTCCATAACTTTTTTGTTTATTAACCGATTTTGCCCATTTTAAATACCAAACAAACCTTATATAAGATAAATATTTGTGCCAAATTTCGTCTCCCTACGTTGCCCCGTTCGATCTCTATCCTGCTTTCAACAGACGGACAGACGGACGGACATAGCTAGATCGACTCAGAATTCAACCAGGACCCAGAAAATATATACTTTGTGGGGTCTTAAATGATTCCTTCGACATGTTACAAAAGGACAAAATGACAAAATCAATATGGTGATGGTGGGTATAAAAAAGGAAAAAAATTCATTCAGATAATCCAAAGCGCAAAAAATTATACGTGAAACCCGCACAACAATGAAAATCTACAGCAAAGCCGAATATCTCAATCGACAAGGTTAAGCTCTCCCTAGAGGAAAGAGAACCAGTTCAAAACTTGTCACGTGACAGGTTCTTAGGGCTAGTGACCGGTTCCAGTTCCGGAACTTTATATGGGAGAAACCTGTCACTTTTACATGGGATTGTCATTGGAGGTGAATAATGAGCACCTTGGGACAGGTCCTAGGACAGGTCGTAGGACTGGTCCAAGGGGAGATGTTCAAAGTCGATTAATATAATAAAAATTTGAAAAAACAATTTTTACTTTTTAAACTTTTTTTATTTTTTAATTTATTTTTATAAAATTGTATTTATTTTTATTTTATAACTTTTCGTTAATAACTTCGGGACCCACGTTCTTAACTTTCCGTTAAGAACGTGGGTCCCGAATCGAACTCACGTTCTTCTGACGTATCTTACGTTTTATAGTCTTCAACTCTAACCACTCAGCCATGGAATGTTATTTCGCGCGAGATGCTAATTGCGCACTTATCATACCTGTTAGAAATTGACTCTCAACTGATATTTAGTGATTGTGGTGGTGTCAACTGGTTCTCAACTGGAACTTTGGTGACGAGTTAGGTGTCAATTGGTACTCAACCGGTACTGAAGGACCGGTCCATTACTGCATCAGAAGAGTGTCAACTGCTTTGAAAACTGTTATAACTGGGTGAAACGGTCAGGGGAGATTGTAGAGAAAACAATTAAATGTTCATCATGATTGCACGACCAGTAAAAAACTAAGACTCTAACCGCTGTATAGCCCAGACATTACCTCTTCTGACTACTATTTGCTTTGTTCGATTTGGAATGCCAAGATGAAATACGATTCACTTCAAAACAAGGTATCATTAAAGATCTATACATCTTTGGATGGTATATAACTCATTCTTTAAATTTCTCTAGATTTTTATTTTTTTTTATCAGAAAAGTTAAAAAAAAAAAGCTGATCTGGAGACCCACGAAGTAAAAAAAAAAGTCTAATGAAAACCCAAATTTTTGGTAATAAATCTGTATGTCTAAAACTACTGCTCGGATAGAATTGAAATGTATGGAAGAATTGTAGCTAAGCTTTCAGATAAATTATCTTGTAGTTACCCTGTGATAATACGAGATAACATACAGGGAGTCAAAATTAACTATTTCGAGTCTGTAAAAATTTCAAGTTTCAATATTTTTTGGGTCCAGGTTAGATTCTGAGTCGATCTAGCTATGTCTGTCCGTCTGTTGAAAGCAGGGTAGTGCCCGAACGGAACAACGTAGGAGGACGAAATTTGGCTCAAATATTTATCTTATATAAGGTTTGTTTGGTATTGAAAATGATCGGTTAATAAACAAAAAAGTTATGGAGTTAAAACTAGAAACACAGGGTGTCCGTTGTAGCTTAATTTCATACTTTTCTGTTGATATCTCTTAAACAAAAGCATGTACGTCTACAAAATTTTGTAAAAATAGTTCAAAGACCAATGTTAACTCAGAAACAAAAAATGGGCATGGTCCTCCCACTTTACCGCCCACCTGCCATATAATTTAAAATTTAAAAAAATTGATGGTGGATTTGCTTATCTTGTTGTACCAACAATGATTGTGATGACAATATATTATTGCGATGAAAATAATATTGTTGGGGCAATCATATTGCGAAATGTTTTTCTTCGCGAGTACTGAAATACTCCTCTACAACTCTTCCATATGTTTCCATTCGAGCAGTTGTTTAGGAGATACAGATTTATTACCTAGAAATGTTCGTTTGACCCCACTATGCAGCCAATTATAAGTTACAAATTTATTTCCAAAAAGAAAAAATTTGATTCTGCCCCAAAAATTATAAATTGCTACTGGAACAATTGTTGTACTATTTTGTTTCAAAATGATGTTATTTGTAAATTAAGACAACGTTATTGTACTGTTGCAGTTTCTCTTGATGTAGAAAAAGCTTTTGATAGAGCATATCATCAGTGGTATACTTTTTAAAATGAATAACATTGGATTTAATTCTCACATAATAAAACTTTTTAGAAGCTTTTTTAATAATAGACGTTTTTGTATAGAATTGAATAATACTTTATCTGATTTTGGTCAAGTTTCATGTGGAGTGCCTCAAGGGTCTATATTAGCGCCTCATTAACATAATATTTTTATTTACGATTTTCCTCATAATTATTTAAATTCTACTGGTATTCATTATGCAGATGATTCATTGCTCTATGCTCACCATGAGTCTCCATTAAAAGCTCTTCAAATTGTGTCTAGACATTTAGGTAAAGTAAAAGAATTCTATGATTTTTGGGGAATAAAAATTAATGCCTCTAAAAGTGAGGCAATTTGTTTGAGAAACGCATCTGGGAAATGTTCTTATTTTGTTGTGCCTGAAAGTAAAAGACTAAAACTTTTTCTAAGTGATGTTGAAATACCTTTTAAAGACAAATTTAAATATCTAGGTATTATCTTTAATAAACTTTTTAAATTTTATGAACATGGCAAATTTATACTTAATAAAGTTAATCAAATTAAACGATACTTTGCCAGAATTTTAGTACATAAATCTTTGCCGGTTAGAACTAAATTGTTAATTTATAAAACTTGTTTAAGACCCGTGTTATTGTACGGTTTTCCAATTTGGTTTTTTATTTCACCCACTCTTATGAAAAAATTTGAAATTTTTGAGAGATCTGTATTACGATCATGCATTTCAAAGAACTTTATTTCGAGTTGTAAAAGATATTCTAACATAACAATATATAAAGAATCAAAAGTAACTCCTTTGAGTTTTTATGTAATTGATTTAATTAAAAATTATATTAACAGATTGATTTTGCACGAAAATATTGTTCTTAAAGAGATAATTGCTTCTCAAAGAGATTACAGTTGGACAAATACAAATTATCTATCTCCTTTTGGTTTACAAAATGAAAATA